>JAEAOA010002230.1:600000-847500 GCA_016746295.1 Potamilus streckersoni | reverse complement strand
CTTGGTTTATACAGGCTAAGAAAACATTGACATATCTGTGTATCTTGGTCACTACTGGCTAAATAAACATTAACATGTCTGTGTATCTTGGTCTCTACAGGCTAAGAAAACATTAACATATCTGTGTAACTTGGTCTCTACAGGCTAATAAAACAATAACATGTTGGTGTATCTTAGTCTCTACAGGCTAATAAACAATAACATGTCTTTCCATCTTGGTCTCTACAGGCTAATAAAACAATAACATGTCTGTACATCTTGGTCCATACAGGCTAATAAAACAATAACATGTCTGTGTATCTTAGTCTCTACAGGCTAATAAAACAATAATATGTCTGTACATCTTGGTCCATACAGGCTAATAAAACACTGACATGTCTGTGAATCCTGGTTTCTACAGGCTAAGAAAACATTAACATGTCTGTGTATCTTGGTCCATACAGGCTAATAAAACATTAACATATCTGTGTATCTTGATCTCTACAGGCTAATAAAACAATAACATGTCTGTGTATCTTGGTCTCTACAGGCTAATAAAACAATAACATGTCTGTACATCTTGGTCTCTACAGGCTAATAAAACAATAACATGTCTGTACATCTTGGTCCATACAGGCTAATAAAACACTGACATGTCTGTGAATCCTGGTTTCTACAGGCTAAGAAAACATTAACATATCTGTGTATCTTAGTCCATACAGATTTAGAAAACATTAACATGTCTGTGTATATGGTCTCTATAGACTAATAAAACATTGACATGTCTGTGTATCCTGGTCTCTACAGGCTAAGAAAACATTGACATGTCTGTGTATCCTGGTCTTTACAGGTTAAGAAAACATTAACATGTCTGTGTATCTTGGTCCATACAGATTTAGAAAACATTAACATGTCTATGTATCTTGGTCTCTACAGGCTAATAAAACAATAACATGTCTGTGAATCCTGGTCTCTACAGGTTAATAAAACAATAACATGTCTGTACATCTTGGTCTCTAAGGGTTAATAAAATATTAATGAAACATTGACATGTCTGTGTATTTTAGTCTCTACAGGCTAATAAAACATTTACATGTCTGTGTATCTTGGTCCATACAGGCTAATAAACATTAACATATCTGTGTATCTTTGTCCATACAGATTTAGAAAACATTAACATGACTGTGTATCTTGGTCTCTGTAGACTAAAAAAACATTGACATGTCAGTGTATCTTGGTTTCTACAGGCTAATAAAAGAATAACATGTCTGTACATCTTGGTCTCTACAGGTTAATAAAATATTAACGAAACATTGACATGTCTGTGTATCTTAGTCTCTACAGGCTAATAAAACATTAACATGTCTGTGTATCTTGGTCCATACAGGCTAATAAACATTAACATGTCTGTGTATCTTTGTCCATACAGATTTAGAAAACATTAACATGACTGTATCTTGGTCTCTACAGACTAATAAAACATTTACATGTCTGTGTATCTTAGTCTCTACAGGCTAATAAAACATTAACATGTCTGTGTATCTTGGCCTCTATAGGCTAATAAAACACTGACATGTCTATGTATCTTAGTCTCTACAGGTTAATAAAACATTAACATGTCTGTGTATCTTGGTCCATACAGGCTAATAAAACATTAACATATCTGTGTATCTTGATCACTACTGGCTAATAAAACATTGACATGTCTGTGTATTTTGGTTTCTACAGGCTAATAAAACATTTACATGTCTGTGTATCTTAGTCTCTACAGGCTAATAAAACATTAGCATGTCTGTGTATCTTGGCCTCTATAGGCTAATAAAACACTGACATGTCTATGTATCTTAGTCTCTACAGGTTAATAAAACATTAACATGTCTGTGTATCTTGGTCCATACAGGCTAATAAAACATTAACATATCTGTGTATCTTGATCACTACTGGCTAATAAAACATTGACATGTCTGTGTATTTTGGTTTCTACAGGCTAATAAAACATTAACATGTCTGTGTATCTTGGTCTCTATAGACTAATAAAACATTGACATGTCTGTGTATCTTAGTCTCTACAGACTAATAAAACAGTCTGTGTCTCTTGGTCCATAAAGACTAAGAAAACATTACTTTTGTTAATTTTAAGAGGTCATTGTATCCTGGTCACTACAGGCTTAAGAACATTACTCTTGTTGAATTTAAGATGTCTGTGTATCTATCAATATTTCTGCAGGATTAGAAAACATTACTCTTGTTAAATTTAACATGTGTGTATGAATACCAGAATGTAAAATTCTGCTGTCTGAAATTGGTACTGATAAAAATTGAAACAGTTATCATATAAAGATTTTATGTGTTGGCTTTTGGCCACAAGTATAATTGATGGATTGGTCCTAAGTTCAATATTTTCAACATTCACTGAAGCTTTTAACCAGTCTAGTATTTAGCACTTTACATGAAAGCCAAGGTTTCCAAATGAAATGTAATTACCATCATTATTTAGACACTTGAGAGCTTTGTTTTAATAAAGATTTCTCTTTAGAAAAGGATTAGTCATCTTAGGATAAGGTTAGTGATGACTGTTTGAATTGTTTTAAACTCTTCTGTTATGCATTGTGATTTTCTCTAATATCTGTGTCAAAGTCATATATAAATCATTCCAGAAAGGGCAAGTTGCTAAACCTGTCTGTCTTATATCATGAAATTGTATGTTTCACTAAACATTAGAAAATAAATGTTAGATATTGCAAAGTTTCACATAGAAACATGGATGCAGTGATACACCCTTTTTGACTCAGGCAAGAGCTGTTTAGTTCTGTAATCCATCTGAATTTTCCTTGAAGTGATCCACTTGCAAAAAATTGGGGATAATTAATGTTGGGATATTTTCCATTCTGTTAGGGCTGACCATTTAAATGATGTTGGGGGTCGGGTGTGTGGCCAGGACTTTTTTGTTTTTGTTTTTCTGTCTGTGTGCAACATTTGCCAAACAAGGGTCTCAAGTTCAAAACACATGGCAGCATCCCAACTATTTTTGCACTTATTTTGTGTTGTTAGGTTCAAACTTTCTTTTAGACTTGCTGATCTCAATTTGAAAAAAAAAATCTACTTTTTTATCCTTATCATAGGACAGGCAATCAACTTTGTAATGTTGTAATATCTGTTCATCGGTCTGTTGCCAATTTTGTTTCAGTACTGTAACTTCAATTCTCCAAAATCTAATGTTGCCAAACTTTGTGAATTGCTTGTACTTAGGAAATGAAAAAAGTAAAGGTCAAGACCATTGTGACTAAAAGAAGTTAAATGGTTTCCACAAAATAACAGTAATTCTGTAACTTATGCCTGGTTCAAATTTTGTGGATTGCTTGTACTTGAAGGTAAAGAAAAAGGCAGTCAATTTTGGGGTCAAGAGGTTAAAAATCAAAGTCATTGTGACTGAAAGAATAAAAAGAGTTTATGCATAAAAGTATAAGTTCTATGTCACAGACCAGGATAAAACTCAGTGGATGGCTTGCACTCAGATAAGGAATAGTCCTATTGATAGTGTGTCAAAACTTCAAGGGTAAAGGGCACTATCTGCAGTATAATAAATTATCATATCTGCAAAATTAAAATTTAAGTTTTTAACCATGTACCTTCATGAACGTTTGTGGATGGCTGACACATTGGATAAAAAAGAAACCTATTGATTTTGTTGTCATAAAGGTTTAGGTTAAAGGCTAAAGGTCTAGGTTACAGTGACTGAAATAAGAAAATGGTGTTTGCATCATGACTTTAGTTCTAGACCATGTATCTTTATTAAAAATTTGAGGAGTGCTTGAACTTGGGTTCAAATGGTCATGGTCACAACCCTTTAAGCACAAAGAAATTTGAGCTCTGCAGAAGAAGGTAGTAAAATTATTATGGATCTAAAGGTTAGAGGTTATTGTCATGGTAATCTAATAAGAAAATAATGGTTTCAGTTCAGTATGTTAGTTTAAGACCTCATACCCAGATCCAAGGTTGAGTCACTGAGAATTGTTAATCAATAATCTTCAGTCATCCACATGTAGTTCTAGTAAAAACAGAATATTAAAGTTTGGGCACACATCAGTCTTGTTTATGTTTCACTGCAAATTTATTCAAAAATATGAAGAAAATTTGAAACTTGACCAAAATATAGTACTCCATGTTGTAGGGTCCATATCTTCATACCTGAACTAGTGATTTCACCCCTCCTTTGTGTGGGAGACATGGGTTTTTGGTACTGACTGTCTGCATGTTGTTACAACTATATGTTCTTAAACTAAGTATTAGAGACTAGTAAGTTTAGTAAAAACAACAATTAATTTAATTCTCAATATTACTGAGAAAACATTTAAGAGAACCTTAATAGAATTGTGAACTAAATCCCAAATTATCCTAATAGTTCTATCACTAGTCCAAATGTATAGTGTTCTAAATGAATTCCAAGAATTCCAAGACTCTTGAATGTGCTCATGTACCAATAATCTTAAATAGGCCAATGTACCAATAGTCTTGATGTATCACAATGATATAATCCATAATGTCTTTGATTGAATCCTCAATGTTTCCAAAGCAATGTTTTAGTTGAAAAGTTCATGAGCACTTAGTAATTCCAGTGAATAATTTAGATAAATAATTCAGATCAAATGATAACTAAATACAACAAAAACTCTGATCATAGATCACAAGGACTGATATTATTATTCTGATATACATCCTTACTTGACCAATATCATAATAGAATTTTCTGAAAAAAACTCCATCATCTTAATGGAAAATTACAGCAAATTGTCAGGCCTTAAACATAAATTCAGGTAAACTTCAAGAAAAAAATCAGGTAGACAATAGAATCTCCAAGGGAAAATCCAAATTCCTGAACTCAGATCAGACTAACATTGTGTTAAAATAACACATCAGTAAGGTAGTCCTAAATGTCCACCTTCAATCATGGCCAAAGGTCAAGCATATTATACAAATTAAATATACATAATAATGTCCATTACACTTAACCCTGTAAGCATGTTAAATGTATCTGAAAACTATTTTGTTAAGCAAGACCAAATTGATATTTAGCATTTTAAGTGGGTCTCAAGACCTGATTGAGTTAAGCAAGAGCAAATGGGTATTTAGATGCCTTGATTAAATCTGGAGACTTTAATTGAGTTAAGCAAGTACAAATATGTATTTAGATGCCCTGAGTGGGTCTTGTGACTTGACTGAGTTAAGTAGGACCAAATATGTGTTCAGATATATTACATGGTTCTTGAGACATGATGAAGCTAAGCAATGCCAGACTGGTATTCAGATGCTTTGAATTGTCAAGACCTGTTTGAGCTCAGTATGGTCAAATTGTTATTTAGATTCCTTGAGTGGATCTCAAGATTACCTGATTAAGCCAGGCAAGGCTTTGTATTTAGATATATGGGACCAAATTGAGATAAGTAAACACAGCCAATTAAGTATTTAGATATAGTCGATGGGTCTTGGGACAAATATGAGATAAGTAACATGGCCAATTTGGCATTTAGATATAGTTGATGGGACTTGGGACCAAATTGAGATAAGTAAACATTCCCAATTTGGTATTTATATATAGTCAATGGGTCTTGGGACCAAATTGAGATAAGTAAACACAGCTAATTTGGTATTTAGATATAGTCGATGGGTCTTGGGACAAATATGAGATAAGTAAACATGGCAAATTTGGCATTTAGATATAGTTGATGGGTCTTGGGACCAAATTGAGATAAGTAAACATTCCCAATTTGGTATTTAAATATAGTCAATGGGTCTTGGGACCAAATTGAGATAAGTAAACACAGCCAATTAAGTATTTAGATATAGTCGATGGGTCTTGGGACCTGACTGAGATAAGTAAATATGGCCAATATAGTATATAGATATAGTCGATGGGTCTTGGAACCTGACTGAGATAAGTATGGCCAATACAGTATTTAGATATAGTCAATGGGTCTTGGAAACTGACTGAGATAAGTAAATATGGCCAATATAGTATTTAGATATAGTGGATGGGTCTTGGGACATGACTGAGATAAATATGGCCAATATGGTATTTAGATATAGTCGATGGGTCTTGGGACATGACTGAGATAAGTAAATATGGCCAATATGGTATTTAGATATAGTCGATGGGTCTTGAGACATGACTGAGATAAGTAAATATGGCCAATATAGTATTTAGATATAGTAGATGGGTCTTGGAAACTGACTGAGATAAGTAAATATGGCCAATATGGTATTTAGATATAGTTGATGGGTCTTGGGACATGACTGAGATAAGTATGGCCAATTTGGTATTTAGATATAGTGGATGGGTCTTGGGACCTGACTGAGATAAGTATGGCCAATAGAGTATTCAAATATAGTGGATGGGTCTTGGGAGATGACTGAGATAAATATGGCCAATATGGTATTCAGATATAGTAGATGGGTCTTGGAAACTGACTGAGATAAGTAAATATGGCCAATTTTAGCTAGAAATACCTATGCTTGGCAGATGATGTTTTAGCTAGAAATACCTATTTTTGGCAGATGTTGCTTTAGCTGGAAATACCTATGCTTGGCAAATGTTGTTTTAGCTGGAAATACTAATGCTTGGCAAATGTTGTTTTTACTGGAAATACTTATTTTTTGGCAAATTTTGTTTAAGCTGGAAATACCTATTTTTGTAAGATGTTGTTTTAGTTGAAAATGCCTATGCTTGGCAAATGTTTTAGCCTAAAATACCTATGCTTGGTAAATGTTGTTTTAGCTGGAAATACCTATTTTTGGCAAATGTTTTAGCTGGAAATACCTATTATTGGCAAATGTTGTTTTAGCTGGAAATACCTATTTTTGGCAGATGTTGTTTTAGTTGAAAATACCTATGCTTGGCAAATGTTGTTTTAGCTGGAAATACCTATGCTTGACAAATGTTGTTTTACCTTGAAAAACCTATTTTTGGCAGATGTTTTAGCTTGAAAAACCTATTTTTGGCAGATGTTGTTTTAGCTTGAAAAACCTATTATTGGCAAATGTTGTTTTAGCTAGAAATACCTATGCTTGGCAGATGTTGTTTTAGCTAGAAATACCTATTTTTGGCAGATGTTTTAGTGGGAAATACCTATTTGTTGCAGATGTTGTTTTAGCTGGAATTACCTATGCTAATAGCAGACTGTGTTTTAGCTGGAAATACCTATGCTAATAGCAGATGTTTTAGTGGGGAAATACCTATACTTGGCAGATGTTGTTTTAGCTAGAAATACCTATTTTTGGCAGATGTTTTAGTGGGAAATACCTATTTGTTGCAGATGTTGTTTTAGCTGGAATTACCTATGCTAATAGCAGACTGTGTTTTAGCTGGAAATACCTATGCTAATAGCAGATGTTTTAGTGGGGAAATACCTATACTTGGCAGATGTTGTTTTAGCTGGAAATACCTATTTTTGGCAGATGTTGTTTTAGCTTAAAATACTTATTTTTGGCAGATGTTTCAGCTGGAAATACCTATTTTTGGCAGATGTTGTTTTGGCTGGAAATACCTATATTTTGCAGATTTTATATTTCCAAGAGTTTATGTCAGCAAATCAGATAATGGGTAGAAAATCAAATGACTACTGGACAATCCATGAGAATTGTATGAGATTACTTCTTTTTGAACAATCAATGGTTTGCAGATTAAATTGAATATAAAGGTGATTAAGATTAAAATATTGGACTTTTCAAAGATGGTTTAATTGATTAATTGTGACAGGGTTGATACTATAGAAATTTCATACATCACTCACATCATGGTTTGTTTTAGTATCACAAATCCAGATCCAAAAATGACAAAATGACATATGTAACAAAAATTAGGTGGCTAGATCTTTTTTCTTTTTTGTCACAACTTGTTCTATGTGATTTTAATATTTTATACTAAATATTACCAGTATATGGCCTAAACATGTTATATTTCCTTTTATTATTATTATTATTATTATTATTATTATTATTATTATTATTATTATTATTATTATTATTATTATTATTTATTATTATTATTATTATTATTATTTATTATTATTATTATTATTATTATTATTATTATTATTATTATTATTATTATTATTATTATTATTATTATTATTATTATTATTATTATTATTATTATTATCATATACTAAATGCAAGGTCACAACTTGTATTTCCTTTCATTATTTTATGCAAAATATCACCAAAAAATGGGCACTACATTAATTTTCAGCAAAAAATGTCTGGCAAGAGCCATTAGAATTGTATGATCCCAGGCTTTCACATGACTTAGTATGTAATTGCTTCATGTAATGCAGGTCATAGTTACATTGTTTTATGTTTCAAGGATTTATGCTAACCTTTGAACTGAGCTCAGATTCTCTGTTTGGCTCTGAATATAGGTTGTTTTATCAAACACTATTACTCACAGAGTCATAAAAACTGATTAAAAAACACAAACAAAATATCTACATAGATTGGTACCCAATGAAAACAAATAGATTTACAAAACTCATGGTTTGCAATTTGACCATACCATGATGGTGGTTTTCTTTTAACATTTTTTGTGACTTTTAGGATCTAAAAACATTTTAGAAAGTTCTTCAAATTTTATCCATCTCATTCAGTTACATATATTCAGTTACATCTATAGTAAGTAATGGATACAACGTGAAAATAAAGTTTCAAAGTTTCCTCAAGATGTAAAAGCATATGATTCAGAAATTAGACTTTTATAATTGTACATTTCAACAGTCATTATAGGAAATCATAAAGTTGCTGTGGAAATTTACAATGCTAACATCATAATAAGTGTTATTTGAGTTGTGTAACAGTTCTAGAGAATATTTTCAATCTTACATTAGATTTTTAAGATTTTATTAAAATCAGTTGCAATATATTGGGATAGTTTAGTATTTAATTAAATATGTTTAAAATTATCAGTCTCATTAAAATATTTATTATTTACTAAAATTGCAAAGAATTGGTTGCTATGATTGGGTTGGATTGCTCCCAGTATTTTAAACTATTATAGAAGTCCCACCCATGATAAATTTTGGTTGGAAGTTAAATTAGTGAAAGAAAGATATAATGCTCCAAGCCTCTGGTCAGCAATGCCAACAGTTAAATGGTTAAATATACAAAATGGTGGAACTTAAATTGGTAACAATTTAAAAACAATTCAATAATCAAATGTCTCTAATTCCCAATTGCATTCTTTTTGCTTGACCCTTTAATAGTCTATTGCATTATTTGATTAGCAGTGTGATATTGATTTCCACTGTTCTTGTATTCTAACCATCTGTGGTATTTTTCTCTCTCCTATTTCTCCCTAATTCCTTTTCCTCTTCCTTCCCGACTTTCTCCAAATTCCTTCTCCTCCTCCACCTCAACTTCTCTATACTCATTTTCCTCCTCCTCCTCCACCCTCTATCCACCTTCTACCCACCAACAAGACTTCCATTGACTTTGACTGTTCTGCTACTCTCAGTTCCGTTTCCACCTCTTGGAGAATTAGGACTCAACTGAACCAGAAATTATGTCCCCTAAAAAGCTTCCTTTTTGAAGTTTTGTCTTTCCTTAGAATCTACCTCTAATGTTTTACAGCCAAATTCTGAATGGCTCTTTTGGAGTAACCCTATTTGCTCAACAATCTTCCCAGGTGAATAATTTTTTTTTAGAGTTCTGAAAGTTATATTTCAGATCTAAATTGTAATCACACGCTCTATCTCAGTTCTATTGGATGTAACTATGAACTGGTCCAATCAAACTTAGTGGACAATATCCATCTCTCTGTCAATGTGGAAATGGATGAGAACATTCCCTGCTGACCCTGCAGGTTTCCCTCAGATCTTAAGAATAATCTTTAACTAGGTGTGATGACTACAAGCCTTTGTCAAATGATGCAAGTGGTAGCCAGTACACTGGCTCTGTTCCTGGTCCTCTGGTGGGTAATTTCAACCTTGCATACGAGATTAACACTAGCCCACAGCAGTGTTTAGACATCAAATAGATGGCTATGGTAATATCCTAGCCTATACATGACTTTATAGCTGGGGCTTAGCAAACGTGACACAAAATAAATATTGCTAAGACATTTATTACTTAATTAAATTTGTCAAAAATCACCACCAACAAAATAATAATATGCTTTGTTCAGTTTTATTTATTTATATTTATATTATATTTTATTTATTAACTTTTGTTTTGAACATGCATGACAAAATGAACTAAGTGGTGACAACTAGCAACAGAGATCAATGACACCTCTTGCCAGTGGTAAACTATTATAGCAACCAAGATCAATGAAACCTCTTGCCATTAACACCCTATCATAGCAACTGAGATCAAATATACCTCTTGATGGCGTTAACTTGTTATTCAAATTAAATAAATGGTTTCATTTTCATTGGGTAGAATTCATTATACACTTACCCTGATAAAATTAATATGGAGTTTATATGTCCACTGCTATGGACAATATTAATAATTGTTTATAAAGTGCTCCCCAAAAAGCAATTTTGAGCACACATGCTTGTCAGTCATCCTTCAGCAGAAATAATGGGAAGTGTTCTTTTGTTTAATTTTGCAAGGCAGCATTAACGCCATGATGCTATGATCATTTTTCTTTTTTTAAATAATGGAAGAGACTGTTAAGTTAATTTAATGATATAATATTATTGCATAATCAGTTTGTATTGATCTTTCCCATTTTCAAATGATAAATGCTTTCACCTGTCTACAGTCTACATGAGAATGGTCCAGCATGTGCCAAAAAGACTGGAGTTAGAAAGTAATACTGCAATGAATCCTAAATAATATCCCTATCTGCATTTACAAAATTAAAACCAACTAAAACTTAGAACACTATTTCTAGTCAAAGTCACCGAATTTTATCTGCATACATAGCCATTATACTGCATACTTTACGCATCCTCAGATAAATGTTTTTAAATTCTACAGAAAAGTTGTTTCAGTGCAGAATTTTGTGAAACCTAATACACCTGTGTAAAGCAGATTGAAGCAGAGGTCAGTCATTGTTTGAGTGATGGAAACAGATTTGTATGGTCTGGATTTAAGAGCATCCTACAGTAATATTGCATGGGATACTGTGCCTGTTGTTTTAAAGCAGATACATATGAAACAAAAACAAAATTGTCCGTTATTTGATTTTCAGTTATTTGCAATTATTACACAAACATTAGCATACAGAATATGGGTCCTTGTGAATTTGTATTTATCATTTTTTACTGAAATCTCATGGACTGATTCTTTAAATTAGAGGTGTACATATGGGATCAGAGAAAGGAGGTTGAGGGTCATTGTGAACATTCATAATGACGTTGCCTTAAAGTTAAAATACTTAGAGTTGACTTCTTTGGTAGATTGTGATACTTTCTACAGAGGTTGCAAAGTTTTCATTGTGTCTTCTCCAAGGTGGTTATTACTATTTTCAAAATGAAATATTTGGTTTGTACTTATAGCAGACATGGTAGATCTCATTTACAGTGTGAATTCACATACATAATAATGGCTGTTCAAAGCCACTTATTGGTCAATTTTTTTTTATGTTATGTGAATAAAGTTACTGCTGTGGTGATGCTATGTTGTCAACAAGCTTTCGGATGGGAATGTGAATTTATTAGAGATAAGTATTCTATTATTAGTAAATGGGATCTGCTTTGTTACTGTTGGGACGATCAGAGATCAGAAACATATAACAAAAATTGTGCATGCTTTTGTGATATCATTATAATGTAGTTATTAAATTGGCCTAATAAGTTACACAAAATTGGACTGTTTACCTATATACTTCATCCAATATTTATAAATACACATAAAGTGCTAACCTTGTGATACCATTATAATGTAGTTATTAAATTGGCCTAATAAGTTACACAAAATTGGACTGTTTACCTATATACTTCATCCAATATTTATAAGTACACATAAAGTGCTAACCTTGTGATACCATTATAATGTAGTTATTAAATTGGCCTAATAAGTTACACAAAATTAGACTGTTTACCTATATACTTCATCCAATATTTATAAATACACATAAAGTGCTAACCTTGTGATACCATTATAATGTAGTTATTAAATTGGCCTAATAAGTTACACAAAATTGGACTGTTTACCTATATACTTCATCCAATATTTATAAGTACACATAAAGTGATAACCCTTTGTACAGTCAACAAGGACTGATAAACTTGGTGATACAGAGATTATCATTCCATCCCTAAAGTCATTTAGGGCAGATGCTATACAAGTCAAATGTCTTTCCCTGGGACAAACACAAACCTTGATTTTGGCTTAGGTCTGGGGAGGATTTGAAGCCTTGAGTTAATATCAATCCAGAAAGAAAGCAAGGAAAATTTAGCTGGCAAGTTAAAAATATTACCTATTAAAGACTGAATCTGTTTAAGAAAAGCCAAATTAATGTACAGGATAGCCAATAATAGTGCTCCTGAATATTTACAATCATTATTCAATTATAGGCTACCCAGAAATACTTCCCACCTGCGATCAATGTCTAACAAACATTACAAAATTCCCAAACCAAATAAGGAATTATTTTAAAAAAGTTTTCAATTCTCTGTAACTTTGCTCTGGAATAGTATTCCAGTTGAGATTAAAAATGCCCACTCTATTTCCTTTTTCCAAACCCAGTATATCAAGTGGCTTCAGAGATGCAGCAAAAAAGTAAATTCCTTTGAATGAGGGCCTCAAGGTAGATTAGTTCCTAGCTAATTGTGTTACCCTCTTTAAATAAATTGATAATAATAATAATAATAATAATAATAATAATAATAATAATAATAATAATAATAATAATAATAATAATAATAATAATAATAATAATAAACCTTATAAGTTTGAGTCCAGTAAATGTCAATACAATTACTAAAGATTTTAATTAGAATAGTAATTTATACACACATATAGATATTAGTCATGGTTCTGATTTATCTATATTTCTAAGTTCTCAGGCAAGTGACTGTTCAATTTGTCAGGTTCCAAAATTGCATGCAAAGTGCTTATATCATGTTTGAAAACATGGAAATGGAAAACAATTATGAAAGGTTTCAAATTTATTTGATATACTGATTTTTTTATCATATCACAGAGCTTGTTTTCAACACAAAATGGAGTAATTAAGCTGATTATTTTCTAAAATTACACTAATTAATACAATGAGCTCTGAGAGTTCTTGTCACCTGCTGTGATATTGACTATATGCCAGCTTTGTATAGCAGCCAACAAGAACCTTGGAAAATAATAAGTAAAATAAACAACTATTGAGTTAATACTTTAATAGAAATAATACATAACCCTACAGTGTAAATGCTCATTTTTCATGTTGAGAAAAAAATAGGAATAATACATAACCCATTGCTAGAGTGCTACATGCTCATTTTTCATGCTGAGAAAAAAATAGAAATAATACATAACCCATTGCTTCAGTGCTACATGCTCTTTTTTCATGCTGAGAAAAAAATAGAAATAATACATAACCCTTTGCTACAGTGTAAATGCTCATTTTTCATGCTGAGAAAAAAAAAGAAATAATACATAACCCTTTGCTACAGTGTAAATGCTCATTTTTCATGCTGAGAAAAAAAATAGAAATAATACATAACCCATTGCTACAGTGCTACATGCTCATTTTTCATGCTGAGAAAGAATAGAAATAATACATAACCCTTTGCTACAATGTAAATGCTCATTTTTCATGCTGAGAAAAAAATAGGAATAATACATAACCCATTGCTACAGTGCTACATGCTCATTTTTCATGCTGAGAAAAAAATAGAAATAATACATAACCCATTGCTATAGTGTAAATGCTCATTTTTCATGCTGAGAAAAAAAATAGAAATAATATATAACCCTTTGCTACAGTGTAAATGCTCATTTTTCATGCTGAGAAAAAAATAGAAATAATACATAACCCATTGCTACAGTGCTACATGCTCATTTTTCATGCTGAGAAAAAAATAGAAATAATACATAACCCTTTGCTACAGTATAAATGCTCATTTTTCATGCTGAGAAAAAAAAATTATACATAACCCATTGCTACAGTGCTACATGCTCATTTTTCATGCTGAGAAAAAAATAGAAATAATACATAACCCTTTGCTACAGTGTAAATGCTCATTTTTCATGCTGAGAAAAAAAAATAATACATAACCCTTTGCTACAGAGCAACATGCTCATTTTTCATGCTGAGAAAAAATAGAAATAATACATAACCCTTTGCAACAGTGCTACATGCTCATTTTTCATGCTGAGAAAAAAATAGAAATAATACATAACCCTTTGCTACAGTGCTACATGCTCATTTTTCATGCTGAGAAAAAAATAGAAATAATACATAACCCTTTGCTACAGTGTAAATGCTCATTTTTCATGCTGAGAAAAATAGAAATAATACATAACCCATTGCTACAGTGCTATATGCTCATTTTTCATGCTTAGAAAAAAATAGAAATAATACATAACCCATTGCTATAGTGTAAATGCTCATTTTTCATGCTGAGAAAAAAATAGAAATAATACATAACCCATTGCTACAGTGCTACATGCTCATGTTTCATACTTAGAAAAAATAGAAAAAATACATAACCCATTGCTACAGTGTAAATGCTCATTTTTCATGCTGAGAAAAAAATAAAAATAATATATAACCCTTGCTACAGTTTAAATGCTCATTTTACATGCTGAGAAAAAAATAGAAATAATACATAACCCATTGGTACAGTGTAAATTCTCATTTTTCATGCTGAGAAAAAAATAGAAATAATACATAACCCTTTGCTACACTGTAAATGCTCATTTTTCATGCTGAGAAAAAAATAGAAATAATACATAACCCTTTGCTACAGTTTAAATGCTCATTTTTCATGCTAAGAAAAAAATAGAAAAATACATAACCCTTTGCTACAGTGTAAATGCTCATTTTTCATGCTGAGAAAAAAATAGAAATAATATATAACCCTTGCTACAGTTTAAATGCTCATTTTACATGCTGAGAAAAAAATAGAAATAATACATAACCCATTGCTACAGTGTAAATGCTCATTTTTCATGCTGAGAAACAAAATAGAAATAATACATAACCCTTTGCTACAGTGTAAGTGCTCATTTTTCATGCTGAGAAACAAAATAGAAATAATACATAACCCTTTGCTACAGTGTAAGTGCTCATTTTTCATGCTGAGAAACAAAATAGAAATAATACATAACCCATTGCTATAGTGTAAATGCTCATTTTTCATGCTGAGAAAAAAATAGAAATAATACATAACCCATTGCTACAGTGCTACATGCTCATGTTTCATACTTAGAAAAAAATAGAAAAAATACATAACCCATTGCTACAGTGTAAATGCTCATTTTTCATGCTGAGAAAAAATAGAAATAGTATATAACCCTTGCTACAGTGTAAATGCTCATTTTACATGCTGAGAAAAAATAGAAATAATACATAACCCATTGCTACAGTGTAAATTCTCATTTTTCATGCTGAGAAAAAAATAGAAATAATACATAACCCTTTGTTACAGTGTAAATGCTCATTTTTCATGCTGAGAAAAAAATAGAAAAATACATAACCCTTTGCTACAGTGTAAATGCTCATTTTTCATGCTGAGAAAAAAATAGAAATAATATATAACCCTTGCTACAGTTTAAATGCTCATTTTACATGCTGAGAAAAAAATAGAAATAATACATAACCCATTGCTACAGTGTAAATGCTCATTTTTCATGCTGAGAAACAAAATAGAAATAATACATAACCCTTTGCTACAGTGTAAGTGCTCATTTTTCATGCTGAGAAAAAAAATAGAAATAATACATAACCCATTGCTAGAGTGCTACATGCTCATTTTTCATGCTGAGAAAAAACTCAACTGTTCATTGAGAATATATCCTTCCATGTTTACTCATGCAACTCACAATTACATGCACCAGTCGTCTATTATAAGGATGCCATGTTAATGATGTGCATCTAATTTGTGACCAAAGAAATATTGCTAGTACTTTGCAACATTGTGTTCTTCCATCATAAAATATTAACTTATTCATCACTTCCTTTTTTATCATTTCCCATAACTGGGCTTAACCTATGGGTGCCACAAATGACTTTGCAAAAATCTCTCTCCATGTTGACTTGTGCTCTACTTCTATTTCAGGCTTTGCAAAGCACACTTTGATGTTATCTTTCCATTTCTTCTTCTGTCTTTTTTTCTTTCCTCTCACTGTGCCAGGTAAGCATAAAATGAGACTACCATTTTCATTTACATTTCTTTACATTGATTAGCAGATCTTCTTATGATCCAATTGCACTTTGGATTCTTCTTTAAGAAGATGTTAAAGAGAATGATGGAAAGACAGTTACAGGACCAATGTAAGGAAGTCAAGAAAACCCAGAACCAGAATAACTGTCAACTGACATACCAGTTGGTGAAAGATCTGACAACAGAGAAACAGGGGAGATCTACTATGAATGATCCTGGAAAAGTCAGGCAAGAGTCACAGAGATGACCAAGAGATTCGGAACTGATGAAACAAAAGCTGTTCTGAGTTTTAAAACTAAGAAACTTCTGGAGAAAAAGTGACAATAAACTTCCCACTGAGCACAACAGAGATAGACCACCTGTTCCTCGTGGAAGAAGTAGAGGCTGCAATAAAGACATTAATGAAAGGAAAAACAGCTGGGGTAGATAATTTATAAGCAGAACTTGTTTAAGCTGGAGGAACATCCACAAGAGATGATCCATACCTCCAGTGGATTATCCCCTGGGTCAGAACTTGGAAATTGAGATCCCCACACTATAACTATATTCACTAACTAAGCATGTAAAAACAGGTTTGTACATGCATAAACAACTTGTAATGAAAAGACAAATACATGCTCCCAATTTACATTTGCCCCTGGGGCAGTCCTTATCCTTGGGTATCCCAAAAGGCTCAGACTTTGTGGAGAGTTCACTTTTTGTGAGCGTGGAGATATATACTTTACAAACACAAAATTCAAGTTATAATATGATTCAAGTATAGATATAGACTTGAGTATTATTTACCACTACCTTTAATGTACAATTTGCTATCATTCACACACTATTGGAGATTGAATATGCAGTTTATATGGATTTCAGGTACATTAGTTGGCAATGTTAGTGATAACCCACACAAAGACTATGCATCATTATCATGTCTTCTTTGGTGAAAGCTTTTGAGGTATCAATTACCTTTTGTGTGTTCATACATCCATATGTCTATCCATATGTATATACATAAGTCTATCCATATGTCTAGCCATGCCCTTAGATAGGAGACAGACTAGTAAAATTTTTTAGATATGAAGTTGTAATGCAGGTAGCTGGTATGTTACATTTGGCAAAAGCTTGTGTGACAATAGAGTGACATACTTCAAAAGAGATTGGGGAGGGGTAAGCTTAAAAGTGAACCTTTGTGTCACCAACCAAACTCACATTGAGGGTGTATCTTGTTGTGTCATGCACAAAACTCATATCGAGTGAGCATCTTGGTGTGTGACATACCAGACTTACATGAGGGCACATCTTAGTGTGTTACATACCAGACTTACATGAGGGCACACCCTGGTGTATGACATACCAGACTTATATTAGGACACATCTTGGTATGTAACATACAAGACTTACATGAGGGTACATCTTGGTGTGTACCAGACTTGCATGAAGGCACATATTGGTGTATCACATACCATACTTGCATGAGGGTACATCTTGGTGAGTCATACACCAGACTTACATGAGGGCACATCTTGATAATCACATACCATACTTACATGAGGGTACATCTTAATATGTCATACCCCAGAATTACATGAGGGCACATCTTGGTGTGTCACATAACAGACTTACATGAGGGCACATCTTGGGGATTGACATAACAGACTTACATTAGGGCACATCTTAGTGTGTGACATACCAGACTTACATGAGGGTACATCTTGGTGTGTCATACACCAGACTTACATGAGGGCACATCCTGGTTTGTCACATACTTGGCTACACTGACTACTTTCAAGGATTTACTGAACAATACTTAAAGAAGTCATGCCAAAGTCTTATAGAAATGGAGGTATTTTTTTATTCTTGCATTTTGTCTCAATTCAAGCAATAATCTTGCATTTCAAAATCAAATTTATAATACTTGCAAGATGGGTAATAATATTGTTCTTAAATGATCAGCATATATTGCACTCTCACTATAAGATCCTTCATTATAACATGGTTTCCTGTATAAGGCCCTTCATTATAACATGGTTTCCTGTATAAGGCCCTTCATTATAATCATAGTTTCCTTTATAAGGCCTTTCATTATAACATGGTTTCCTGTATAAGGCCCTTCATTATAATCATAGTTTCTTTTATAGGTTTATAAAGACTTTCATTATAACATGATTTTCTGCATAAGGCCATTAATTTTAATGATAGTTTATTTTCTAAGGCCTATCATTATAACATGGTTTTCTGTATAAGGCCCTTCATTATAATCATAGTTTTCTTTATAAGGCCTTCACTGTAGCATAGTTTCCTTATAAGGCCCTTCATTATAATGTTTCCATTATAAGGCCCTTCATTGTAACATGGTTTCCTGTATGAGCAGGTCAGCTCATGGATACATTTTTATTATGAAGTAGTATATGAGCAGTATAATGTACTTTATAAAGGCAATCTCACTATAAGGGGATATGCTCTGTGGCTCTCATGTATGTGTTGTAATGAGGAACTGCTGTGTTATTTAGCCATTACTATGCTTTCATGTGTGTTGAATGTTACCCAACCCATCTCTTGGATCTTGATAGCCCATAATTTTAACAGCTGTAAACCTTTTAAGTCCTCAGCTTGTATTCCTATTCATCAGCACTAATAATGAGATTGCATCTTTCATCTTACAAAAAATGAATAAGCAACAGTAATTTAGATAACTGCATTAAATGTTTGGCACTACCACTGTAAAATTAATAGATAAAATATTCTTGTATTTTTCTTTAAACTTAAGTTTGCATGGATCAATGATTTCTTAAAATCTGAGCCTCTAATTGTGAAACTATGCCCTTTACTAATAAATTGTTTTAACTTGACTGTGTGTGTGTGTTGGTTTGTGTGTGTTGGTATATGAGAGAGAGAGAGAGAGAGAGAGAGAGAGAGAGAGAGAGAGAGCGAGAGAGAGAGTGAGAGAGAGAGAGAGAGAGAGAGAGAGAGAGAGAGAGAGAGAGAGAGAGAGAGAGAGAGAGAGAGAGAGAGAGAGAGAGAATGAATTTATTAAACTGCATTTTGAAGATCGAGAACACTAGTTGAATCCTGGAGAAGATTAATACACTACACACTGATAGGACTTTTTTACAATTTAATTTTCTCGTCATTGTTATTAGACTTTTTCCAATTACATAAGCTTCTGTTGGTAGACAAGGTACATTAACTGACATTTGTTTCCATTGGTGAAGCTGTTCATACATTCAAAAGTCAATACTTCTAAATCTGGAATTAAGTGAAAAACTATGCCTTTTGCTCATAAAATTGTTTTAGCTTGACTTGATATCTTTGCAATAGCTGTTATTATGGACAAAACTAAAACTTTAAAACAAATTCATACATGTTTTACAATTGTTGCAAGTTCAAGATCCTAGAAGTTTATTGTGTGAGGCAGGTAGATATAGACTTGGCTGATAAGAAAGATAGATAGGTTTGACCAGTCAAGACATGGTGACTAGTTAGGAGTATGATATGGCTGCAATCAGAGGCTGAGTGTCTTTAGCTGATAACAGTAGGTTAAAAATCTGTTGGAGTGGACATACCTACATATGAAGATAAATTATAATCTTTCCACCCTCTAGGTGAATAAAACTGGTCCACTCCTCATCTTCCATCTAGTCAGTGTCAGACTTTGGATTTAGGAGTGACAATCATTTGTTTGTATTCTCAAATTATTTTGGATATAAGTTGAATGATAATTATTTTGTAATTTATTACTGATGGATGCAGCATTGCCAATAGAACTAGTACCTCTGCAGGAGAAATCAAATGAAAAAGAGTCTCCATTCAGAAAGATTTCAGCTGTTGTCTTGCATGTAAGATTGATATTCGATTTAGAATTTATGAAACCTGGTTGACAGTCTTGGCATGTTTTATTATTCAAAGAGTTACATAAATTTTACCTAGCTAAAAAAACAATAATGTACCAGATATAGTCACTTATAATGAATCCAAATGCAAAATATATAGGCCCAGATCTGTCATCGCATAATGTGCCAGTACATCTAGATCTGTGCAGTTTATTAGGAGTAATCAGTAGAACAAACAGCATAGACCCTCATCAGTAGGTGCATTATATTATGGCAGATCAGGATCTTTATTGTGCAGTTTGACTTGGCTTATAAGTGAGTACATACAGTAATTACTAAATTTTGTCACTATAGAGAGTTCATGATACCAATGCACAGGTAATGAATAGTAACATTATGTGTCTCCATAGTGGATGGATATTTTGGATGATCATTCTTTCAGCTAGTCATATATAGGAACACAGCACCTTACCATTATTTTCAAATGACAAATGCTACTTTGTTTTCATTGTGCCACTTATCTTTATTTTCTACCCATTTCATTTCCTTCACTTAAACTTTCTTTCCTCATGAGTAGTGTTGAATTTTATTCCGGTTGGACTGCATCTTCATGAAGTATAGTCAGTTGGAAACATTTTTTGATTCATTCACTGCTTACTATTCACTTGTATTAGAAAGTGTATACAATATGGCAGTTAAACTCACTTTGAATGTGGATGATGGTGACAATTTTGTTAACAAAATTCAAACAGTTGAAAGGTTTGACAAGTTACTAGCCAGAAAAATATTCATTAAGTTACTGAAACCAAACAGAATTTTTTGCATATGTAAGTTATTGAAATGTAACAGAATCCTTTGGATGTGTAAGTTATTAAAAGCCAACAGAATTCTTTGTAAGTTATTCAAATGTAACAAAATTCTTTGTAAGTTATTCAAATGTAACAGAATTCTTTGTAAGTTATTCAAATGTAACAAAATTATTTGTAAGTTATTCAAATGTAACAGAATTATTTGTAAGTTATTCAAATGTAACAGAATTCTTTGTAAGTTATTCAAATGTAACAGAATTATATCTAAGTTATTCAAATGTAACAGAATTCTTTGGATATGTAAGGTATTAAAAGCCAAAAGAATTCTTTGCATATGTAATTGATTTACAGTTGCAGTATGTTCAGGGCACAAAATGAATTTATCATTCCAATCTGGTACATGCCAAAAGTGAAAATTTAATTTAAAGTTACTAAAGATTTGCAACTGCTGCACAAAAGGTAATAATTAAACAAGATCTAGTCTGATGAACCTTACTGACTCTTTAGATGGATAATACATGTAGTTTCACTGTTTACTATCATATTTGCTATTGCGATACACTCAGCAAAGGAAGACATTCAAGGTGATGCTGTACTCTAATGGGACCTAGTGTTAGTGTATTTGGGCTGCGGTTCAAATAAACTTACTTCATACCAGATTCTGTAATCTTGTTATGGATTTGGTACTTCATACCAGATTCAGTAATCTTGTTATAGATTTGGTCATTTTAAAAACATAATTTATTTTATAGTCAAGTTTTATATTTTTTTATGAGTTGCAGTGTAAAGCATACATGTAGTGCCTTATCATACAGTGTTCCCTTACTCAATGCCCTTCTTTTTTTTACAGTTCTTGAAAATAAACAATGGTCACTGTATAAAATGTACAAGTTACCCTGAGTTTAATCAGAATTTTGCCCTTCTCAGCATCCCTCCCTTTTTATCTTCTTGATGGATTCTGCTGATGGGGTTTTAAAGTAAAACCTGAACCAGCTCAACCGGCCATTTGGGGTTTGAGAGACCTGAGCCAAAAACAAAACAAACAGGCTGTGCTTGGTGATTGTAAAATCATATATTGGGTTTCCATGTTAACAACAAGTGTGCTGACCTAAACTCTGGAGTAAAAGAGGTGTATGCAAAAACCTGCTTAAATGAGTAATGAGGTGTAAATATAACACAGTTTAGAAGATGATGCTGGGTCTACCAATCCTGGAAGTGTAGAACTGGAACATGTACAACTTACAGTATAAGTTTACATTGTTATAGTACAAAATGAAGCAGAAAATTGAATAGAGATGAAGACATGAAGGCAGTTTTGTACAGTTATTTTTCTTATACAGGATAATAAAATGATTGACTTGCAAACGATAGGTACATCATTTCTTCTGGCATAGCACTTTTATATAGCCAGACTGCTATGTCTTAGCCAATTTTATCCCTTTGGATGCACTTCTAATGTAAGATCCAGTAATTGAGGAGCATGGAGTCGCTGTGAGTGACTAGGATGACCCCTATAGTATGGGCCATTTCCAGCACTATAGATGCATCATAGCGACTGACATTGAATAAAGATACTTTGTTTTCTACACTATAGGGATGTCAACCCATTAGCATATGCAATATAACCAAGTCAAATCCTTGTTTGGGAAGATTATCACAGAGAGAGCATTACAGGAGCTGACTGCAAATTTTCTGTCTGGGACCGGTAAATTTTGAGGCAAGGTTGCTCATAGCTGTTCAGAAAATGACTCTACTAACCCATAGTGGGCAGACCCTCGGCAGTGGTGTGACAGCATGCAGAAGTGCACTGGAAAGCTCAGATACCATGGCCTGTATTTCATCTAATAACTGTACCAGGTAGTCTTCTATTTTCTTTATGTCTTCTAAATTGTGAAGCCTCCATGTCATCCCATTTATCATCCATGGTAATCAAAGGCAGATTTGTGTAAAGCCCAACCCAGGTACTCTAACATGTTTTCAGGCCAAGATGAATTGGAATCGTTGCTGAGGCATCCCATCTTATGCCATCTGCATGAGCTTGAGCCTTGGTAAATTTGTCTGAAAGAAGCCAGTGTCTTGGAGGGGTCATTTAGATACAATCTGTGCACACAGCAACACAGTACCATACAGTGTGCTGACATTGCTTGCAACACTGAATGTTCATGCCATTAAGAATGAGGCTGAGACTGGCTTATAGTACTTTGAATTCTTGCTTTGCCTGGTCAATACTAGGTGGATATATGAGTCAAGCTCAGTGCACAGGCAATCATTTTTGTAGGCCAGAGGGTTTTTTTTGTCTTGAAAAAAACTGCCTTCTGACTATCTATAGCAACTACCTAAAAAACCATAAATAAGATTTGCAACATGTTTTAGTCACAGTCGATGATATCACTGCCGTACAGCACACTTTTTTTTTTTAGATGGATTTAATTTTTCTTATATCTTAAACCTTAAAAGTTACTTTTTCTAAATAGGTTGTGTTTGTATTTTAAACTCTATTTTAATGTATTTTGGGTTTTTTGCTACATGGTAACCAACACAACATGATCATATCCTGTAATCTGACTATGTTACAACACTTACAGCTTATACTGTAGTGACCATGTTCCAGTACCATGCTTACAGCATATCCTGCAGTGACCATGTTCCAGTACCACACTTACAGCATATCCTGCCATGACCATGTTTCAGTACTACATTACAGCATATCCTGTAATCTGACCATGTTCCAGTACCACACGTACAGCATATCCTGTAAAATATTCTCCACTCCTTTATGTCTCTTGCTACATTTGCTACATTGTTAATTTATAAATATACTTTGAAAGCATAATGTATCTACTAGACAAAGCACCCATCATTTTGAATAAAAAGTGCTTGAAGGAATAAGGGATAAACATATCATGATATCCTGTTGAATCTACAAATTTATTTCCGTATATGAGGCATCACATGAACATAGACTGAAAACACTTTTATCTTGACCTTGGTGATCTGCATTATGTAAATAATCCCCAGTCTAGGGTCAAGGGTCATAATTTCTTTCATGTCTGCTGTCATCCTGTTTCCACTCCAGCTGTTTTCCTTCTTTATGCTTCTCTGCCTTTTGTTTTAATTTGATTGATATGTTCAAACTATAATGCAAAGTGCATATAACTTTGTTATTCCGTTATTAAATGTTATGACAGTACATTTACCTACACATTTTGTTAGTAAGATACATGCAAGTAGATTGTTAAAAAGTAACTGAGTGCCTTTAGACAGACAAGCTACAGTTGCATTCAAATTCAGCTACTCTTGTTAGATAATAATTATTATTATTATTATTATTATTATTATTATTATTATTATTATTATTATTATTATTATTATTATTATTATTATTATTAGTCGTAGTAGTAGTAGTAGTAGTAGTATCATCATCATCATCATCACCACCATCATCAACATCATCATCATTATTATCTTCTTGTTCTAATCTGATCTCTATTTCTTCGTGCAAGTGTTGAGGCAAGTTGCTTCTGAAGTTGACATTGTGATAAAGTATGCATAGTAAATTTTGTACATTTTACATAAACTGCTCGATATGAATGCAGTTGTGGAAAAGAGTTATTGCCTTATAAGTTTATTGAGCTGCATAAAGTATGACGGAGCTGTTATGGCTGTATTTAATGGTACGTGTAACAAATGGATTTACCAACTGTGCCTAACTTGTTCAGTAATAAAATCACATTATTTCATGAGCTGATATTGGGGGTTTCTATTTGTACTATTTTCCTATCTCAGTATACCATTATCTAATTCATATGGACTTCACTGGGCTTCATGGACATGTTGATATGGACTTCACTGGGCTTCATGGACATGTTGATATGGAATTCACTGGACTTCATGGATATGTTTTGTCACATTAAGTTGATATAGACTTTGCTGACCTTTATGGAACAATTTGTTTTATCACACAGTTGAGCTAATACAACTCTTAATGTTTGTCTTACAGGATGCAAGTGGTACAGTCCCCATGATGATCTGGCTAAATGCTGGTGGTCAACTCAAACCCTTCATTGTTATGTTTGTTTTAGGTTACTGAATATATTTATTGATTTTAAAATATATTGATATCTTACTTTAATCAACGATAATATAACATTGTGATTTCTGAAATACTCATTCCTCTCTTTAGACTAATCTTTCTTTTATATGTTGTTTCTTACATAATGATTTTGGTTGACATAGCAAACTCATTTGGAGCTCAATTGGTCCCTAATTAGGATATCACCTCACAAAAACAGCTAGACCCCCGTTTTTGCAAATGCTGCAGAAATAATGCATTTGCTCAACTACAATAAATTCTTGGCCATATTTCTGCTCAGAATCTTTAACAGTAAGCTCTAAGCTTTAAGCTTCTAGAAGTGATCAAAATTGTTATTCCAAAATACTTGGTCCTACCTATTTGAGGCCATTCCTTGTATGACAAGATAAGCCCATAGAGGAACTCTAACATGCATTGTGGCAAACATGAAATGGAGTCATTATACGCGATAAACATGTTTATCGTAATCTGACTCTAGGACATTAGTATTTCCCATGGAAAACCTAATGTACATAAGATGCATGGTTTTGCATGATGGAAATAATTTGCTAGTAAAATATAATACTGTGAAATCTGTCTATTATAAATGCTCAAGGTCTAACAGTTGTTTTGCTCAATGGACACATGTCACTAGTTTGCAGTTATTAAAATATAAAGGGGTCATACAATATTGTCCTTTATGAACAAGCATCCTTATTATACAGGTGTTCACTATGTGAGGTATCACTAAAGGAGCAGTGAAAATCACCAATAATATTATCATATATTTCAATGCATTCATTCCCAGAGGATGGTTACTTTGTGAGAAGTATCATGGGGTAGATGGGACCAATGTTGAAGGTTGAAAGACCCTGAAATACCATTATTAATCTAAATATTTTGACTATTTAATTATGTCAACACATTTCAGAATTGGCAATAGTTTTCGGTGGTATATAAAATTTCTTTTCAAAAGATTTTTAAGCTGACAGAAGAATAGTTTTAAAAACTGGAACGAAGTCATCTTTTTACCCATACAGAAAAAAAATTAATAGACAACCATCTTGATTAACCTAATCATAGCCTTTGTTCATCTGCCCTTCACAGCTTTCTACTTACTGAGGGGGACAGAGTTAGAAGTTACTCTATCCTAAATATTTTTATTTCTATAAGGTCTCACCATATTTTTACCACTTGGCCAGAATACTAAAATAATTTCTTGTCAAAAGCAGTGGAGAGGGCCCAAATAATTAGCAACTCCTTTCATTTGTAAAGGCCATCCAATTTTAGGACTGAGGTCCATCAGTTCAGTTTAACTTTGCTATTGTTTTGATCATCAATCTCAAGCTTGAAAAGGGGATGCCACTCTTACTGCAGAGATAACTCAATTGGATATTTGAGAGATATTATATTTCTGAACAAGATATTCAGGACAAATATACATACCACAATAAATTAATTTAATTAATGATGGTATTTTGTAATTTTTGAAAGTGCTTAGGCTCCAAATTCTGCATTCTAAACAACTTGTTGTAACAAGTTCATTAGCTTTGGTAAATAGTTGCCCATATTACAGCTTTGTTTTGTTTGGGCTTGTGTGTTATGGCACAACAATACATGAAAGGTTATATTAATCCATGGCAAATAGAGCAAAGTGTCTTGCCCAATGGTGCACCACAAAATACTGATTTTTTGATGGTGGGAATGAACTGGCATGAATTTAGCACCTAGACTATCGTACTATGATATGGCTCACTGCCAGAATGATTGCCCTCCATTAACCATCCTGTCTTTTGTGTAAGTGAAAGACATTGTATTGATCTAGGAGCTGTCATGATGTTATTTCCTCCTCATTAACTCATTAACCCCTAGCGACGCCTTTATGGGGCAGGAGGTGGCAGCCTACTTCTGAGCTCTGTAGGGTTAAGGTCATGTGTGCCACAATAAAATGGGTGCTATTATTGAAAGGTAGACAGGTGTAATTTTACGATGATACCAAATAATAAGGATTTTGTAGTTGCACTACAAAATACAGAGGTAAAAACTTCAACTTTTGGACCGAGTTTTTTCCATCCAAAATTCTCCCGAAGTCATGATCCAGTTATGTGTCCTGAATTTAGACTTTTTGGCCTCAGATCTAAGACAGACCAGTCTGAATTGCACACAAACATGTGAACCTTTGCAAAAAAAGTAGGATAAAATGGGCATTTAGAACGAAGAGTGGTCTCATCACGAAAATGATGGGTCCATTAAGAAAAAAAAAGAAGTCCAATTTTTACCCTTCTGTTCATGCTCAGGCGAGAAAGCCAATGAAAATCAATGTTTCTAATACAAATAGGCATTAAGTTACCCCAAAATGTCTTCCAAGTTGATGTATTAAAATGTATTCAGAAATAATTCCCAAAATCGATTTCCTACTCGCAATTCAGGAGAAAATAATGAAAACCTTCAGGGGTTATTGGGTTTTAAATGAGATGCTGAGGGTTACTTGTGTGTTCTTTTCAGGACTTGTTGTCTATGAGCATCCTTAGAACAATGTCCTATAACTACTCCTCCTAAACTGCTTGAAGGTTTGCCACACAATTGTACACACAAAATTGTACACACAATTTTACACACATAATTGTACACACATAATTGTACACACACAAATTTACATACAAAATTGTACACACAATTTTACACACATAATTGTACAAAACACAATTTTACATACATAATTGTACAAAACACAATTTTAGTCATAATTGTACACACACAAATTTACATACAAAATTGTACACACAATTTTACACACATAATTGTACAAAACACAATTTTACACACATAATTGTACAAAACACAATTTTACACACAAAATTGTACACACACAATTTACACACAAAATTGTACACACAATTTTACACACATAATTGTACAAAACACAATTTTACACACACAATTGTACACACACAAATTTACATAAAAATTGTACACACAATTTTACACATATATTCTTTTCATTGTCTATTTGGTCTTGAATGGTACTTCAAGATATCTAATATGGCCACCACAGCAGCCATCTTGAAAATCTTATTGCTCCTCATGCATGGATGGTCATATTGAGAAGACATCTTATGAAGTCTAATTGGTTATGAATGAAAATGAAACTGATTTGACATCCAATATGTCTGCCACTGTAGATTTTAACTTATAGTACTGAAGAGCTCTGTTGGCTTTGGGGTCAAGGTATCAGATTTGCCACAAAGAAAAATGGGTTTTCACAAATATACCCATATGCATTTTAAAATCATTTCACTTTATCTGTAGTTTTATTGAATGAAGACTGTAATTTTCATCATGTGTTCAACACATGCAGAAGTTATATTTATGATACATCCAGTGTGTAAAACTTGTAAAATAATTTCTTCTTTTGTAAAATAATATATGAAGTGAACAAAAATGCAAGATCCTCAGTGTTGAAGATGTTATCAACAGATTGTTACCAAATCTATTTTCTAAAACAAAGTCTAGTAGAATGTGTCCCAAATGATTACACTGCATACCACATTGGACTTATAAACCAATGCTTGACCTTCATTTTCATAAAATGCTGTTAAACTGTTCCTAAATGTATCTTTGTCTGATAATAAACCCACCTTCTACTTTTTAATAAATTTATTAAGTTGGCACCTATGGTCATGTCATTGAAGAAATGCTGCATTGAAACCCAATTTTCTGGGATGATGTTGCTTCCATTCCTTTGTACAGATTAACATGGAATCAAAAAAAATAAATAAATTCGAAAAATTACTCCAGATAATAAGAGCTTCCATAATCTGTCAGGTTTAAATGCATTCTGTAACTGATTTAAAACAGAAAATAAGTATAATTATGATTACAGTGTTTCATAATCATATACAATTTACAGTGCTCTGATCACAACCATACAAGTTACACTGCTCCGGGTGGTCTTTACAAATTATTTGCATGGTCCACGCTGGATTCTGGTCTTGGTGTGACCAATATGGGTATGTAAGAAAACCACACTGGATTCTGGTCTTGGTGTGACCAATATGGGTATGTAAGAAAGACACACTGGATTCTGGTCTTGGTGTGACCAATATGGGTATGTAAGAAAGACACACTGATTCTGGTCTTGGTGTGACCAATATGGGTATGTAAGAAAGCCCCACTGATTCTAGTCTTGGTGTGACCAATATGGGATTGTAAGAAAGCCACACTGGATTCTGGTCTTGGTGTGACCAGTATGGGTATATAAGAAAGCCACACTAAATTCTGGTCTTGGTGTGACCAATATGGGTATGTAAGAAAGCCACACTGGATTCTGGTCTTGGTGAGACCAATATGGGTATGTAAGAAAGCCACACTGGATTCTGGTCTTGGTGTGACCAATATGGGTATGTAAGAAAGCCACACTGATTCTGGTCTTGGTGTGACCAATATGGGTATATAAGAAAGCCACTCTGGATTCTGGTCTTGGTGTGACCAATATGGGTATGTAAGAAAACCACACTGGATTCTGGTCTTGGTGTGTGACCAATATGGGTATGTAAGAAAACCACACTGGATTCTGGTCTTGGTGTGACCAATATGGGTATGTAAGAAAGCCACACTGATTCTGGTCTTGGTGTGTGACCAATATAGGTATGTAAGAAAGCCACACTGATTCTGGTCTTGGTGTGACCAATATGGGATTGTAAGAAAGCCACACTGGATTCTGGTCTTGGTGTGTGACCAATATGGGTATGTAAGAAAACCACACTGGATTCTGGTCTTGGTGTGACCAATATGGGTATGTAAGAAAGCCACACTGGATTCTGGTCTTGGTGTGACCAATATGGGTATGTAAGAAAGCCACACTGGATTCTGGTCTTGGTGAGACCAATATGGGTATGTAAGAAAGCCACACTGGATTCTGGTCTTGGTGTGACCAATATGGGTATGTAAGAAAGCCACACTGATTCTGGTCTTGGTGTGACCAATATGGGTATATAAGAAAGCCACACTGGATTCTGGTCTTGGTGTGACCAATATGGGTATGTAAGAAAGCCACACTGGATTCTGGTCTTGGTGTGACCAATATGGGTATGTAAGAAAACCACACTGGATTCTGGTCTTGGTGTGACCAATATGGGTATGTAAGAAAGCCACACTGGATTCTGGTCTTGGTGTGACCAATATGGGTATGTAAGAAAGCCACACTGGATTCTGGTCTTGGTGTGACCAATATGGGTATGTAAGAAAGCCCCACTGATTCTGATCTTGGTGTGACCAATATGGGTATGTAAGAAAGCTTGCTAGCAGCTTCCTATTGGTTAGTGATTCTTCCAATCCTTTTTCTGGGTTCTTCCTTAAGCATATATACTGGCCGCAATGTATAGCCAATCATTAGCTGAAAATTGGTATTAAATGAACAAAAACAAACCACAATATAATTTGCACCTTCATTTACAAACTAGTCATCATTTAATTTTAGTTGAATATTTATTTCTTTGTAGGATATACAGAAAAAGTTAAGGCAATATGGTGTGGAATCTCCAAAATTTCGGAAAAGACTTGTCTCCAAATGGGAAGTAAGTTTATTAAGTGTGAATTTTTATTTTAAAAGCCTTTTAATATGAATACATTTAAACTGGGGTATTATTTTTTTACTTTTCAGTTTTCAGTTGACATTTAACTTATAATCATTATAATCCACATGCCTTGAGTAATTGTTTGGTTATTTATCAAGTGGGTTACCTCCCTCAATGATGACACTTCAATGTTCATTCTTCTATCCATCCAATTTGTTGTCTCCCTTTATCAGAAAAAACTCATGCTCACTGTTCTATCCATCCATTCTCGTTTCACTCTAATATTTTTACATAGGCCATTACAGCAAATGAGTTAAATTAACTTCCAATAGAGTCTCGATAGATTAAAATTACTCGGCATTAACTAGAGTGACATCATCATGAAGCGATGGTCTGGGACTTGTGACAAGTTTCTAATATGGCAGATGGGAGAGACGTGTATCTTTTAACTCATTGAATACTGAAATGAAAAGTAAATATTATAAAACAAAGATAAAAGTTGGAAATAAAGCATATTTTGTATTGAACTTTAAATGAAAATATATTTATCATTAAATAAATTCTACATTTTGTCTCTAATGCCCACATGTTTACAAAGTGACATTTTCTGAGGATCACCTATTCCAATAATGTAAATTGCACATGTTTAGGCAAACCATACATTTAAATTTATTCAGTGAATATCTGTCACTGGGCACTGGGCACTTGGCCACCTGGTGCGAAGCACTAGAATATGTGTTTAGTGCCAGGTATAGAAGGTTTGCCACTGGACACAAGTCACAAGGTCTTGGCTTTGGACTCATCATGCAGTGTTTTTAGTAACATTTAGAGAGTTTCTGTTACTGGGCACCAGGAAGCAACTACTGAGCATTGCATGCCAATCATGAAATACAAAGCACTAGACTGTAATTACAGCGTTGGGTGCCAATCATGAGGTACAAGGCACTAGACTGTAACCACAGCATTGGGTGTCAATCATGAAGTACAAGGCACTAGACTGTAATCACAGCATTGGGTGCCAATCATGAAGTACAAGGCACTAGACTGTAATCACAAAATTGGGTACCAACCATGAGGTACAAGGCACTAGACTGTAATCACAGCATTGGGTGCCAATCATGAAGTACAAGACACTAGACAGTAATCACAATATTGGGTGCCAATCATGAAGTACAAGGACTATACTGTAATCACCTCATTTGGTGCAATCATGAAGTACATGGCACTAGACTGTAATAACAGCATTGGGTGCCAATCATGAAGTACAAGGCACTAGACTGTAATCACATCATTGGGTGCCAATTATGAAATAAAAAGGCACTAGACTGTAATCACAGCATTGTGTGCCATCATGAAGTACAAGGCACTAGACTGTAATCACAGCATTGTGTGCCATCATGAAGTACAAGGCACTAGACTGTAATCACAGCATTGGGTACCAATCATGAAGTACGATGCATAAGATTGTAATCACAGGTGATAATGGGTACCAATCATGAGGTACAAGACATTTGACTGTAATTACAGCATTGGGTGCCAATCATGAAGTACAAGGCATTAGACTGTAATCACAGGTGATATTGGGTACCAATAATGAGGTACAAGGCACTAGTCTGTAATCACAGCATTGGGTACCAATCATGAAGTACGAGGCATAAGATTGTAATCACAGGTGATAATGGGTACCAATCATGAGGTACAAGACATTTGACTGTAATCACAGCATTGGGTGCCAATCATGAAGTACAAGGCATTAGACTGTAATCACAGGTGATATTGGGTACCAATAATGAGGTACAAGGCACTAGGCTGTAATCACAGCATTGGGTAACAATCATGAAGTACAAGGCATTAGACTGTAATCACAGGTGATATTGGGTACCAATAATGAGGTACAAGGCACTAGGCTGTTATCACAGCATTGGGTAACAATCATGAAGTACAAGGCACTAGACAGTAATCACATCATTGGGTTCCAATCATGAAGTTCAAGGCATTAGACTGTAATCACAGGTGATATTGGGTACCAATAATGAGGTACAAGGCACTAGGCTGTAATGACAGCATTGGGTAACAATCATGAAGTACAAGGCATTAGACTGTAATCACAGGTGATATTGGGTACCAATAATGAGGTACAAGGCACTAGGCTGTTATCACAGCATTGGGTAACAATCATGAAGTACAAGGCACTAGACAGTAATCACATCATTGGGTTCCAATCATGAAGTATAAGGCATTAGACTGTAATCACAGGTGATTTTGGGTACCAATCATGAAGTACAAGGCACTAGACTGTAATCACAGGTGATATTGGGTACCAATAATGAGGTACAAGGCACTAGGCTGTAATCACAGCATTGGGTGCCAATCATGAAGTACAAGGCATTAGACTGTAATCACAGGTGATATTGGGTATGAATCATGAAGTACAAGGCATTAGAATGTAATCACAGGTGATATTTGGTACCAATCATGAGGTACAAGACACTAGACTGTAATCACAGCATTGGGTAACAATCATGAAGTACAAGGCACTAGACTGTAATCACAGCATAGGGTGTCAATCATGAAGTACAAAGCACTAGACTGTAATTACAGCGTTGGGTGCCAATCATGAGGTACAAGGCACTAGACTGTAACCACAGCATTGGGTGTCAATCATGAAGTACAAGGCACTAGACTGTAATCACAGCATTGGGTGCCAATCATGAAGTACAAGGCACTAGACTGTAATCACAGCATTGGGTACCAATCATGAAGTACAAGGCACTAGACTGTAATCACAGTGTTGGGTGCCAATCTGAGGTACAAGGTACTAGACTGTAATCAAAGCATTGGTTGCCAATCATGAGATACAGGGCACTAGACTGTAATCACATCATTGGGTGTCAATCATGATGTACAAGTCACTAGACTGTAATCACAGCATTGAGTGCCAATCACCAGATATGGTATTCTGTCTTGAGATCAATGTCAACATCTGGGAAGAGCTTGCTCTAGACAAGTCCTGCTGGTGATATGCTCTGATCACTGGTCTGAAAGCCAGCGAGGACAAGCTACAACATCTCGCTGATGAAAAATGATCTCACCACACCAGACTTAGCCTTCAAGTGCAGCAACTGCAGCAAGGATTGCCACTCCAGTGTGGGGTTCCATAGCCACAGAAGATGCTGCATAACTACCAACCAGGAAACCTCTCATGGCTGCATCGTCTCTTGAGACTTATGGTTGCCAAATCATGAATCATAAAGGACTATGCATCTATCATCAAACACAGAAGACAGGAGGCTGAGTACCAGTCAACATACATTAGGCATTGGAGATTGGTCTTTTGAGTGGGTACTGAGTTTTGACCACTGGTCAAGAGGAGAGGATTGGTTCAGTCCCTATAGGAAACAGCCTTCAATTCTTAAAAATCAGTCTAAAGGAAGGGAACTGGTCAATTCCACTTTATTGTAAATGTCCCCATGGCTTTCTATTGCTCTAGGCATAAGTTGGATCTACCTCACTTCCTTCAGCCTTGCTATCAAGATATTAAAAATTTTAATTATGTAGTACTTATACAATTCTCTTCCCCTGATCACATGGTCATAATAACATGAGGCTTTCACTAAACTACAATGTCAAGTTGGTCCTAAATGAAAATGGTGCTAATTTGATATTTGCTATGGCCACAATGGCAGGCATCTTGAAATACTTTTATTACTACTCTCATGAAGGCAAAGGTGTATCAACATGGAGTTTTTATGATGGCTGGTGCATGAAAATGGTGTTAAACTAACTACCAATATGGCCCCATATGAGCCATCTTGAAAATCATATTGTCACTACCTTTCAAAAATGGAAAGACATATCAACATGGGTTTTTCACCAGATGACTTCCCATGATTTCTGATTGGTATTAAATTGAAATAGAGCCAATCTGACACCCAGTATGGCCACTATGAAAGTGATCATGAAAATATTTTTAAATTGAGGATATTAGAGAGACTTTTAATACACAGTGTTAAAAGGAAGAAATGATCATATCTTGGATTACTGGAATATTCTGTCAGCATTTAGAACAGAGTCCCAACAAGAGACTCTTATATTTTTCAGGTGTACAAGTAATTATAAATGATTATTTTTCAGGTGTACAAAAAAATCATCAGACTATAAATAATTATATTTTCAGATGTACAAATAATTATTGATAGAAAAAATCAAATCTTCTTATAGGTGCCAATAGTTTGCAAACTATTTCAGAGACAAAAGTTCTGGATAAAAAGGATATAGTGACAAAATATAATTTTTATTTATGAGTGTCATGGCTTATATGAAATATTAGAGTTGTATTAATTTTCTTTCTTTGTAATATATTGTAATCAGTGACTAAGTGAGAACTAATTACATGATGTAATATATTGTAATCAGTGACTAAGTGAGAACTAATTACATGATGGAATACATTGCATTCAGTGACTAAGTGAAGACTAATTACATGATGGAATACATTGCAATCAGTGACTATGTTAGGACTATTTACATGATGTAATATATGGTAATCAGTGACTGAGGACTAATTACATGATGTAATATATTGCAATCAGTGACTATGTTAGGACTAATTACATGATATAATACATTGTAATCAGTGACTATGTGAGGACTAAATACATGATGGAATACATTGCAATCAGTGAGTAAGTGAGGACTAATTACATGATACACATTTAATTTATAGTTTCTATTTTGCTTTGTAGAGTCTAAATTATGACACAGTAGAAAATGTATTGTATTGGAGAGAATATGATGAAAACAGTTCTAAGGTAAGTGCAAGTACTGCATATAACCATCTTGGTTTTATATAAAGAGGGTACACAGTTAGCTAAAGAAATAATCTTAATTGAGGCCCTTGTGCAGAGGAACACACACACACACAGACACACAGTGTTCACACTTAAAATGTGTCAGTTTCATTCTAAGCATTCTGTTATGTATATGTAATTTAATTGCTTGTGTGTTAGTTTTCAATTTTGTTAATTTCATTTTTTTTTTTCATTTCATGTTATTCTAGTGATAACTTTATTCCCTGGATTTGACATTTTTCCAGAAAATTCACTTCAATTTGTTTTGACCTGATAAACAAGCATTAGAAGAATCATTGTATCTTATGCTGACCTTGACTCAGGACCAATAAGGCAGTTCTAAGTAAACAACGTTTTATATTTTTTTTATCTTATTGTAAGATTTGTTCAGTAGGGTAAAATCCGTACATGGCATACATAATAGCATACAATGTTTCCAAATCACTTGAAAAAAAGGTGATCATGTGACAAAATCAGGTGATCCATTTTGCATAGTAGTTAGGCTTAAAACACATAATTATAGTGATTTTACTCAATCTTGCATTTAACATTCAGAGCTCAAAAGTGTATTTCTTGTGACAAGTTTGAGTTGAATTTTTTCTATTTTTGGAATTAATAATTTATTTCCCCTGAAAAATACTACTGCTCATTATTTAGAATTCTAAACTGGAATATCATTCTTTGTGATTAAAAAAGGAACTGTTGACATATCAGGGAAAGGAGGTTATAGAAGATGTCTTATTACTTTCGATCTTGGAACTTCATTGGGATTTCCACTTTGATTCACTTAGAACTTTTTCTTAATAGGGCTTATATTTATTAATTCTAGGATTAATTTTGGATTAGTTTTAAGTCCCTTTTTCTTTTTTCACCTTGTTTTTCTATGAAAATAAATTCTTTTGTTAAATTTTACAATGCTTGCTGGCATCACTCTGTTTTAAGTTACTGTTGTACAAGCACAGACATGTAACAATTGCAGTAGTCCAATATTCATGACAGGATGCAGACATTCCAGATCTGCTGTAAGGTATTTGTGACTGGATATTTGCATTATTTGATTTGGTACACTTGACATAGACAAATTGTATGGAGAGTCAGAATTTTCTTGTAATAATAAGAAACATTAGCTCATTTGAGATATCTTACCATATGAAAATGCTGTGGTTGGATAAAATTTGTGTCATTAGGGAGTCTAGTTTATATCTCCATTCTTCTGTGAACAAATGTTAGTTTACTTTCTCCTATAACTTAATAAATTTTTTAATCACACTTGGTGGATTCCAAGTTTCAGGTATAACACCCACCCACCAATCCCCCAACACCTATCATCAACTGACCAATACCTTAAGTTTATTTTGTTGTTGTTCCTGTTTTGGGGTTTTACTTGTTTTTCAGTGCATATGATATGCTATACTTGGCAATAATGACCACCTGTAGAGCAATTTGACCATATTCAGACAGATGTGACCATTTGTATTCCCTTTGGACAATCCATTAAAAAATGGCTTGCAAATAGGTGATAGTAATAGTGAAAACAAAATAAGGCAGGGTAAGGATTATTCTCATTCTAGCAGTCAATCAGTAAAGAAAATAATGCATAATAATTTAATGGGCTTAATTGGACCAATCAGATTCACATAAAGTGATATGTTGACCTGTTGTAATCTAAAAAAATATTAAACTGCACACACCATCTGTAAAGGGTATAGACTATAAATTCACATTAATTTCTTTCTCTTCCCAAAATGAATACCCATTCATATAAATAAAAAAACAAATATATATGTACCTTAAATATGCAATTAGCATATTTAACATATCAAGTATTTTTGCCCTTATAACAGCCTCCCACCTCTCTTTATTTTTGGTCATTTTTAAGGACATTGACATAATTTCATTATTTAGATTTGTAGATAGAAATGGACCTATAACTGAGCCTTGTGGTACTCCATAACTACATAAATACAGATCATATTATTCTACCTTGATCAAGTGCTTAAAACCATTTATCTGTTAACACGATTAAAGCAGTCTCACATAAATATTTATGTCTAAAGTTTGATTGGGTGTGGCAGCAAGTGTTTGGTTAAATATGACAAGAATGAGTCATGAACATGTTTTCAATCAATTTTAACAAGTTTGGTAGTATTGAGATTGGAAGGTAGTTATCTTGAAATAACATGATCATTAGAAATTTCCATACTCAGAGCATAAATACCTTAAGAGTATGATGTTTTTGTCAATATCACACTGCCTTCATCAGCAACTAATGTTGATCATGTGACTAATAATGGTCATGTGATACAAGGAGATTAGTATAGATCCTTGAATTACCACCCATCTACACCAATCTCCTAATGATAATGCTGAAAAGTTTGAACTCTTGATTTATTTATGTGCTGAGTATGGGTAAGTACTAAAGATCATGAATTGTCCTGAGGAAGGAAGCGACCATTTAGTTGGAAATAAGATGATCTTCAAAACTTATGCAACATGCTCACCAAGACTCACCCTGCTCTGTGATCCACATTCAATGTTTTCTAGCAGATTACTCTTACAGAGTAAAACTTGTTTTTTAAAATATAACTCTTTTTTTTTATTTTTGGTGAGATCAATGATAAAAGGTCTATTGAAACTCTTAAAATAAGAAATAGAAAAGAGTGGGTAGAATCAAGCATTGTCAAATTCAACAAATAATTAATTTCTCATGAAAGCAAAAAATACATAAGAAAGGAAGATAATGTGATGCAGATTAAATCCTAAATACTCCTAGAATTTAGGGACCCCAATTGGCCAAGTGGTCCAAAGCATTCACCATTACGGATCACTGCCATCTCATCTCTGTCTGCATGGGTTCAAGTCTCTGACTTGGCCATTGTGGGAACATGAAAAAGCTTGCCAGTAGCTTCCTGTGGGTCGGTCGTTCTCTCTGGGGGTTTTCCAGGTTATTCCACCAACATTTATACTGTATGCCATGTACAGCCTAACTTATGCTGAAAAATGGTATTAAACCCTACAATAACAACAACAACAACAACAACAACTCCTCCTAGAATTACAGACACAAGTCTTAATGGTTAAATATTTTAATAAACTTTAGTGAAAATAAAATTTAAATCCAATGCTGGAAGTGTTGATGTGCCTGTGGTAGTCCATGTGTGGTACCCATCTTTTGTTGGATCACAGTAATGTAATCCATGAATATATCTTCGTTTGGAATTTCACTATTAATTCAAGTCTCTAGTCCCAATAATGTTATTTGTTATGAGCATTTTGTATTTCCAATGAATGAATAATTTGAATAAATAAATTTCCAACCCAAATGAACTATTGGACAAAACATTAGTACAACTGATTCTGCCCAGATCTTAAAGAATGAATAAATAATTGTTACCAGCAACAAGATTCTATAGTCCTTTTTGTGACCTCAAGTCACAGTTGGCATTTTCTAAAACAAAAATCACCTAATGGAAAATAACCTTCTGGAAAGTTCATAACATTTACAAAAAAACAGCTTAGTTATAATTAGCATTCTTTTACTAAAATTATAATATAAAATGTGTGTTGAACAACAGGTTGACCCAGCAATTCATAAGGAATTTCCAAAGTGCAAGACTCTGATTTAAATAAACATGTTTACTACATAATGAAAATAAAAATTTCAGGTCAGGTAGACAATGAACTTAATTTAGGACAAGGTCAAATCCAACATACATTATCATATTGTTAACAACATATAATAAAATAAATAAAATTAATAAATGAAAAGAAACTAATAAACAAACAATGTATCTATAATATACATTACAGCACACATTTTCGATGGCAAATAATATTGTTTTCTTAAACTGAAAATGGTGCCATTTTGATGTTCAATATGGCCACCATAGTGGTCATCTGGTAGATATTGTTATGGCTAATCATTCTGAATAGATGGTCATATCAACATCTGGTTTTCACTTAAAAGATTTTTTATGATTTTTAGTTGGTCCTCAATGAAAATGGTGCTAATTTCTTTCCAATTTTTTTACTGTAACTTCTCCTGAATGGATGGTTTTGACTGAAAGACTTACTCTGGTATCTGGTTGGGATTTTCACTGAAAGACTTACTTTGGTGTCTAGTTGGTCTTAAACAAAAATAGTGCAAATCTGATGTCCACTATGGTCACTACAGTGTCCATCATACAAACCTTGTTATTGCTACTTCTCCTGAATGGCAAGTCATCTTGCCATAGGACTATGACCAGAAGACTTATTGTGATGTCTAGTTTTTTCTAAATAAAATGGTGCCAGTCTACTGGTCAATATGACCACCACAATGGCCATCTTAAAAGTCTTGTTGCTTCTGAATGAAAAAGTTTTCACCAGAATGCTTATTAAATGAAAATGGTGACATTGAGATGCACAGTATGGATATCACATTTGTTTGACTTAACAATCGTGTTATTGCTGTTCCTCCTGAATGGATGTCATGCTGGTTTTATTAAATAAATTATTGATGTCTAGTTGGTCCTAATGATGCCATTCAGTATGCCTGCCACAGTGACCATTTTGAAAACTTTATTATCACTATTTTTATGGAATGAATGGCACATCACTGTAAGACTTCTTATGATATCTTGTGTCATAAATGAAAATGATGCTGACCTGACTTACAGTATGACTGTTATAATGATTGAAAAACTTGTCATTGTTACTTCTACTTGATTTCTGGTGATATCAGCATTATATTTTTCACCAAAAGGCCTCTACGATGTCAGGTTGATATTATACTTAACAGAAATGGTGGCAATCGGATACTGAATATGACCACCATAGCATCCCCCAAAACAGAAAGTCATATCAATGTGTAATTTCCAGACCTCTTTTAATGCCATGTTGGCCCTAAATGAAAACTTTGCCAGAATGAAATTCATTATGAAACAACAGCCTATTGTGTGCTGCAAAATGGCATTAAAGAGACCGAAAATCAACACTGCAGTTAAAAGAAGTGGTTTTTCTTAAATTCCTGGAAAGTCTTTTCTATTAAAGTCTCAGTCAGATCAAAGGACTCTTGTTAAGGTTTCAGATGAAAGAACACAGGATATTTGAATCTAATAGTGTGGTTGCTGTAAATTGCAAGGTCAGCCTTAGTCATGTAGTTGGTTAGGTCAAGCAAGTTTACTGTTTCTGCCAGAAAGATTGTAGCACAGGTAATGCCCAGGCTTAAAATACTAACGCATCCAGACATGTCCACAAACATTGTCCATGTTTAAACAATACCAAAATAATTTTCTTGAACTTTTCTTTGCTGATGGCTTTCTTTTATTGTTTGGAATCTCATATGTCAAATTGTTGAAGTCATCTGTGGAAGCCAGTGGTTCCAACTGTCTGGAATCCAAACCTTGCAGTTTGTCTATGATTACCTGTTCAAATCAAGGAACCAGATACCTAGGAGACAAAATGGACTGTAATGGCTTGCACTCACCATCCCTTGCATTATTGTTTAAATTGATAAAAGCACTATTGTGAGCTATATATGAGGGTGTTTTGGTTGACCTAACAACCTCTATTTTTACCACTTGATGTATACTGTCTTACCACATTGTGGCTGAACATTTTATGGAGCTTTGAGTGAGCCAAAGGCATTATGGTGGTGCATATCACAAAAAAACCTGGTTTGTACAATAACCTGAGGCAAAAGAACTGTTTTACATCTACTCTTGTTTATTTTCTTTTTTCTGGGACCAAGTGCAATGCCCCTTTCTGACTAGGCTAAATGTTTGAACATTTACCTTTATTTTTTACATTATAAACAGCATGCATAAAGTATTTATTACAAATATTGATCTACAACCATTTAACACTGTTTATTAATTATAAATAGGATAAAGTTGAGAATGTCCTTAACCTCAGGGTATAATTACACTGGTTCTCTGTACAACTTTTCTGATGATTACATATAGTACTATCATTAAAGGGGGAGGGTGTGCATATAAAAACATTTTATGTTGTGTATTTACCCCACAATTATATTTTATGACATTTTTAGTGATTATTAGGTAAATATAATTTGTGTCAAATGGAAAGAGCAGAGAACTAGATCAGTAGCTACTTAATGTGATTGCAGTAGATCAGGATGTATGCTGTTCATTTATAATCATAAATAAAAAATCAGCTCATTTCCCTACTATTGCATCAAGGGATATGCTTAGGTCTAGACTGGTTACATGCATTATTCATAGAAAATATTGTATATCATGCTTAGGTCTAGACTGGTTAAATGCATTATTCATAGAAAATACCATGCTTACTCTCCTGGAAGTCACTCCAATGGACATAGAGCAAGCTGTATCCTCCAAAACAAATTTTACAGCTAGCTTTGCCATTCATTTGAGCTTGAAGGCAGACAGTGAACATCTGAACTGAACTGATGTGTAGCTTTACAATGGAAATAGCAGAAAGAAAATCAAATATATTTTTTATGTACCAAACCATTTTTCATGGATATTTTAGGGTCCTCAGTAGTTGAAAAAGGCTTCAATTCCAATGCTTAAACAAAATTGTGGGGGTTCTAAGAGTTCTGTTATGTAATGAATTGGGAAAAATCACATCAAAATTGGTAACTGAAGAAATTGTTGCCTGTTTATTCTCTGGACGTTTCAAGGTAGGTCTGAGAGTGTGTGTGTGTGTGTGTGTGTGTGTGTGTGTGTGTGTGTGTGAGTGTGTGTTTGGAGGCTATAGACTTAATTAATACAGTTATCAGCTTAAATTCATTCATATCAAACAAGATATAGTAAAAACAATGATTAGATGTTAATATTTCATTCTCCACATAGAACCATGCATTTGTAGTAGTATAAGGAAATGAGAGTTTTGGCTCACTTCATTTTTTTTTACCCTCCAAACAAGTATAAATTAAATGAGGGTTTCCAAAACAGGGAAATGAGGGTTTTGGCCCATCCACCCCCTCCCACACCTATTAGAACGTTTCAGTTAACAAGGTGTAAATTAAATTAGCATTAGAATGAAAATGATATTATTTTATATCTCGTTACCAATGATTAATGTTTCAACTGTTGATATTAAAAATATTTCATTATCACGATTATAGATACTAAATTTTACTTTACCGCTCACGCAGCGACGGGACTCAAACAAATCTTTTATTTCTGGTTTGTTCAGAGGATATTTTTGTCGATAAAATATACCTTTGACCGATCGAGATCAATTGTGAGTTTGGTATATTTTTGTTGGCTAATGGGGCTGTGAAAGTTTTTACATTCCGCTAGCAACTTTTGATACAATTGTTCGAGATAATTGAAATACATACTGTTATCAGATCTGATGAGCGAAAGTTTTAACTTGTCACGTGTTCCATTAAAACATATACCTGATGTTTCATTATTAAATTCAACTGTCAATTGTTTACCATCCATCATTAGATATTTGATGTTACTATTGTAGCTATTTGTCATTGTCAAATTTTCAAACATTATTTTATAAGTTTAGATAAAATTTCAGTTGGAAAAGATAATGTCGAGTATATATCTATCATCATAACAATACCCAAGGGCAAATGTATCTACCCCATTTTCACAATAGCGTTTGTCATCAAAATTATACAATCCACGTTTGATAATGACATCTGTTTCGAGTTTATGATGATTAGTTCGAATTGCCATAGCTCTCATAAAACTAACACCACCATCAAGCGCATACCTGTAGTCATCAAATTTCATAAACTTTTTAACAAAATCACGAGGCAGACCTTTTGCTTTTTTCGTTATTTTATTATTGTCCAATAATACGGCATACATTTTGCTGCGTAATCCGATAAAGTATTTAATAGCGCTCGAGTTCATTTCATCTTTAAACTTACCAATAACCTTTTTATTTGTGTCGTCATGAAATTTACTGTCACGTGGATAATCGGAAAGATCAAACAGATGTCGATTATTGTACATATCCTGATAGATGTCCTCGCATTCGATTTCATATACGAGTGAATCAGTATCAGTAAACAATAATCTACTAGCCGGCCACTGATTTTTAACAAAATTATAATGAAAATCGTACATCAGCCACTTTGATAAATCTAACACGGCAGCTCCAACATAGATCGGCTTGTTTAGTTTTAGATTTGTTTTTCTTCTTTGTATCGCAACAAGATTTTCATTAAATATTTTCATGCTCACAAAATCATCGTCTGACACAAGTTTGTTTCTGCGATTGACATCATTAACTATTTCAATATTTACGCGTTTCCTAATATTCTCCATCGTCTTACCAAAAACGGAATTGTTCATCAGTTTAAAAAAGTTTTTCTCAAACTCTGTTTTTGCTGCAGCCCTTTTTGAAGTGTTTGAGTTAATATAACCTCTCATCCACGGCGACTGATTAAATTTTAGTACACGATGAACTTTTCTCAACACAAGACCAGCATCGACTGCTTGTTCTAAAACTTTGTAATGCAAAACGTAATTTTTCTTATCAAGTAAATTTGGTACTAGTTTCTTGACCATGGAATGATGCCTTGGTGATGTTAACGCTTGTTGCTCTTTTGATAACAAACTATAATCTATTACCATCGATTCCGCACAGAAAGGGTAATCATTATGTAATTTGTGTAGCGAATTTGGATAATCAAGATCAACTTCAACGAAATAGGAAACATCGTCGGGTATCTTTTTTTGTGTCTCTGATAGAAATCGATCAACCGTGATCCAATGAAATCCGCTAAAAGGCATTGGTTCTGCCATCGAACCACCGTAAAGATTATTACAATCTAAATAAACTATATACTTCGAAGGAAGGTCAGGGTTATATTGTTTCAGGTATTTGTTGTTTGCTTCAGCATATTTTTTGTTATCACGCTAATACCACCTCGGATACCTTTTTCGATAAAATTGAACATATCAACATCAGTCAGTAATTCTAACCTTACCTTACTAAACTTTAGCAAAGCATCCCATGACAACCCAGGGGCAGAATAATACCAGCAAAGATCTGGTCCATAATTATTATAACTCACTTCACGAAAACTTTCAAAAACATCTGCTAATAATAACACGTCAGTTTTCAGGTATAAATCATGATAATCACCAAAAGTCTCACAATCAAACTCTTTCCAGATATCTTGTGCATACCTGTACTCATCATCAGTTATATTTTCATTTTTAAGTTGTGAGTAAAATTTGTCTTTGTCAGGTAAAGATATTTCATCAAATTTACTCCAGTTGTCGAGGTATTCGTATGGAAAGACTCCATTTTTAGCTATTAGATTAAATTTATCTCCAAAACAGTCTCTTAGGTTATCAAATTTACTACAACCTTTCACTAACTCATCTAACGAGGCTGCCATAAACTGCAGGCTGTCAATGAAACGCAATTTACCTAGCGTAACTGACATGTACTTTTCAAAATTATTTGGGATGCATTTGATGATGTTATCGAGTTTTAGATGAGATTTTATATCAGCATCACCAAAAGCTTCTACTATAATATGGCTATCATATCCTCGAAAATTGTGAAGAATAACCGGAATAAAATCTGGAGCATGAAATTTTAAATTACACTGATTATGAGCCGCTTTACGATACTGTCCAGTCAAATGACAATGGTCATGTACTTTTTTGTCATCGTCAAAAGCTTTTTCACAAATATGACAAATTTCTGCTTGCTCGTGATCGGATTCTTGTTGAGGTGTTAATTTTAACATTGGCGTTGCTTTTTTCAAACGATAAGTAATATTATCAACTTCGTTAATCAACTGCTCGAGAAGCTAAACAGCTGGATTTTTACCTCGATATAATTTGATCGGTTTAGATAATCTCGAATCAGTACAACAAACTACCTTATACGCTACTCCACACGGAACATGATTTTGAACTTTTCTTGTACTCGATTGATTAGGATTATTTTCTACGCCAAGTACAGGTTGAAGTAAACACTCAAAATCAGCGTATATGACGAAAGGAATTTTTAGTTTGTGATTATGATGGACAAACTGTAACACACCATCTCCCTTAGATGGCATTGTTATTCTTTGCACATCACTACAGTACTGCAAATGCTTTTGTAATGTTTCATTGTTAGTACAACCGTGCAAGCATCGGTAACAAAAGAACTTTTTGTTTCTATTTTTATTGTACTGTTTACCAACTAGTCCGTTAAAGTTTTTAATCCAAACGTAATGATTTTTGCAAAACAGTAAATTTATAGTCGATTGTGAAGCATTTTCTGAAATATATCTCGGGTATACATCCTCTTTTTCATCTAGTCCGAAAACGTTAATTGAAACATTATTTTGCTTTTCAAATTTTGGTATTTGATTTTCTGCCACAGGAAAGTTAATATCTGTAAAATTTAATCTAGACACGTGACTGATATATTTTTCAACACGAGTAGCGTTTTTTCTGCTGGAAATAGTGCGGAAAGAACAGCCCATTGGAAACATTTATTATCTACGTTTTTGATGTTTATACAACATCTTTTACTTTTTATTTTTGGTGGCAGGTCGACGTATGAACTACCTCGTAATACATTATATTTCATCGTGTGAAACAATATTCCTTTGATCATTTCAAACTTCCAACCCGAACCTAATTGAGCGAATTCCTCTATTTTTTTCCAAATTTCTTGGTGTATTTCATCAGATAGTGATAACAGATCAGTCCCAAGCAAAGCACGTCTTGATTTTGCGTTAATATAAGGTTCTGCAATTTCCTTGTTAGTTGATTCTTCCGTTATAACTAACTTTGAAAATATAACATGATATTGCACAAATAATCTAAGACTTTTATATTTTTCGAGCTCACGTTTTACAGTTGTCTGTAGTAGGTGGTAAAGATTTGTTGCAGTAAAATTTACTAAAACAATTTGATTATCAAACTGATAACTATTATCAAAACCTGCAAAAGCAGTCGCTATTTTATTAGGTTCTCCCATAAGGCTTTTCTTAGCTATATCACGTAATTTTAACATTATTATATTATAATATAATATCTAATTAATAATTTTTTCACACTGCGCATGCGCTAGAAATCAATTGAAGATAAAAAAAATCTCCTATAATATAATGACAGCAAATCTAACAAACACATGTGAGCAAGAAGCATATCAAGTTCACCCAAAGTATAACTTTACCTCACACTGCGCATGCGCTAAAAATCAATTGAAGATAAAAAAATTCGCCTATAGTATAATGACAGTAAATCTGACAAGCGCACGTGAGCAAGAGATTTATCATATTCACCCAAAATACAACTTATACGCTGGAAATGTATTAGGTTCAGTTACTAACATCAAAACTAGAATATCTGTTGGCAAATTAACGTCAGCGGGTTATACGATTAGTGTAAAGGGAGATAATGCCGAGAGGATTGCAATGTTTAGAAAAGATTTTATTTACACTTTGTTTTGCGATGATATTCCAGAGGGACAGCGTGTATATCATTATTACGGTAAAGTCACTGATGACAACATTGAAAACTTATCCTTAGAAGATGAGTTTCAGCCGCATCCGGTCTTTGATTTATACGAGGCTAACGATCGCGGTATTATTAGAAACAGAAAAACTAAAAAAATTCTTGGTACTATTAGCAATATGGGATATATCAGGGTAACTGTTAGAGGAACATCGCCAAATCAAGTTCGTTATTATGGTCATCGTTTTATTTACGAGGTGTTCAACGGATCTATACCTAATGATTTGGTTATTAATCATATTAATAACGTAAAAACTGATAATCGATTGGAAAATCTAGAACTAGTTACCCAACAGGAAGATGTAAGAAAAGGACGAGGTGGTGGTATTAATTTTAGATGTCCAGCAAAACCTGTTATTTCAAAATACCTCGAAACGGATGAGGAGATCGAATTCAAATCGATTACAGCTGCGGCGAAATATTATAAGATAAATCCCGCAGTCGTAAAATTTGTAGCTGATGGAGTAATAAAATCAACTTTTTCAAGCGAATACAATGCTAGGATTCGTTTTAGATATGATGATCAATAATATTTTGTAATTCGGTTTTAGTCAAGCAATGATGAGCAAATGCTATGATATCATCGTGATTAAATTTTAGCGTCGTTACTGCACTTTCATTAATTTTATTCTTTTCTGCTTCTGTTAGTAATATTTTATGAGAATCACCTTGCATTACAATAAAGTCAACACTACAACCCAACAAACATTTTCTTACCGCTTCGGCTAGTTCGTTGTAATTTACTATATTAACTTTTTGGTGATATTTTATCTCATCAGTCATCTTATAATAATAAATTAGATAAAAATATATTATAATAATGGACTTGATGAAACGACTTGCTGAACTCTACAAACAAGATACTAGCGACAAAGTCGCCAGCGATAAGGTCGTCAGTGATGAGGTCACATTTTCCAAAGATTTTATAGACAAATCTCTTGGTTATAGTGAAGATGATATTTTGTATAACAATGAATCTGATGATGATGGTGAAATAGTCACTGTTGCTGACAGATCAAATTACAGCAGATCAACAACTAAACGGTATAATGTCAAGTATCACATTGCTAAACAAATAATAAAATTTAATTTTACCGTTGCCGAACAACAACTGTTTTGGCAGCTAATCAAACCTTTCTTAAACATCAGGATTCCAGGCCGACAGAAAAATATCAAATTCGATTTCATATTTGTCAAGATTTTTAATCTAATGACGATCTCTGACAATCGTAAGCAGTATCTAATATCGTTATGTAAACCAGTAAAATGTAAATCTGTCAAACAAAAGTATGAGTTAATTTATAATAACATTATATCATAATTTGTTTGGTTGGGATCCAACTGTTAAAATTTATCGCTTTACCCACGCCATTTGACTAAACTTTTATTTCCTTTTTTTCTAATCACTTTCTCGATAACAAAAACATCCTGCTCAGTTTTCTGTAGTTTTTGTTCATAAAAACTACCTACGATCGGTTCCCCTGCCAGATCTTTTAAAACGTACGTTACAGGTATTGTTAAAAGTACCTTATCAACTACAAATACTTCTTCGCTCCAGTTCGGAGTAAATCCTTTTGCAAATACCTTTTTTGTCCAAGAAATTCTAACTTTATCACCAACCTTAAATTTATGTCTGCGGTACATGTTTTCATTTGCTAATATTGGATTTTTAACAGCTTTTTTAGGTGTCATTTTGATGGTTCGATGTTTCGTGTTATTATATTCACCTACGATTTGAGAAAGGTCATCGATGTACCTGTTGGTGTTTTTAGCTGTCATATGTTTGTGTAATTTTTCGTTTAGCGTGCGATTAAATCTCTCAACAACAACACTTTTACCTTCGTTTCCTGTAACATACCTTTTTATATTATTTTGTTCTAGAAACTGTTCAAACTTTTTGTTAAAAAAACTCGGATCCGTGATCAGTCCAGATTTTATTTGGTTTTCTTTCTACACTCGTTATTATTTGTCTTAGCGCATCAATCATTGAAGTCCCTGTCTTATCCGAAACAGATACACTGAAAGCATATTTGCTAAAAACATATATAACATTAAACAAATACCTTTTTGGAGCGCCATCAGCGCCAACATTAAACTGAGCCAGATTAGATACATCCACCAAATCTATTGCCCAGATATCATCTACACCATTAGCGACAAATTTACGTCCTGGGAACTTTTTTTTTAGGTCTGTGCAGCTCGACTGCAAGATCATCGTATACTTTTTTCCGAGTCGAGACTCTCCGAGTCCAAGTTTATATTTTGCTCCAATCATTCCCTGAACAAATTTTCTATCAAAACGTTCTCGTAGATTTGTTGGCTTCATATCACGTAATTCGTCTAACATTACTTTATCACAATCTGATTTCGAGTTTTCATGATCACGATAACAGATATCATGACGCATTGCTATTGCATCCACTTGATTATAAGGCTCTTGGCCTGGCAACGGATTGTCGTTTTCATCTAGTTGTTGATCTAGCGGATTCCACGGACCAGTATACCGATGACCTGGCAATGTCCAACCGCCTTTTGGTTTTGGTAATTTTCCAATAATTTTATGTATATCTATACTTGACCCTATTATTTATCTGTTGTTACAACATTGACAGTATGCGACAATTTTATTTTGTTCAAGACACAAATCTCTGTCAGAATCACAGTTGCATATCATTCTATATTTTTAATCGTCGACTAAAATAATATCAGGATAACCAGATCCTAGCGAATTTTTCGGTGGCGACATCTCTGAGGATACTGTCGCTGGGGACACTTTCTTTAAAAACATATTTTTTTCTTTTTCCACAGACTACACAAAAACTTTTTAATATTATCCTGTTGTTTTTTGTTTTTTCTGTTGTTTCATTAATATTTTCTGTTTTAGTTCTACACTTGAGACAGTATGTTGACATTATTATACTTGTAAGTTTAGATAAAATTAATTGCGATCTCATCATTAGCGTGAGAAGGATGCTTGTCAAACTGTAAAATAAAGTTTAAAAAGTTAAGATTTCTACTCATCTGTTGGATAAATATAATAAAACAATATCCACAAGCAGACGTTCCAACAGGTTGGAGTTGATTTGATGAATAATATATCTTGTTAAATTTTTTGTTCATATACTTTTTTATTACATCGCTTGGAGGAAGTCCAAACGAGTCGAAATAATTATTATTATAAACTGCTACCCAATGCGTGCCGGATCCGTCATTAAAATCTTGTATATTAATAACACACGAACTTACAGCTGATGGTAATTTTATTGTTGCGAGCTCATCTTTAGAATAAACTCCGTGAAATCCAGGAACCGCTTTTAACTTATCAATGATATCAAAATTACTCAACGGGGTCGACGAGTTCCTGGTAATGTTAGACCACGTCCGATTCCTAAGAGATTTGGCAGCAGACTTCCCGCTAGTCCCGCCAAAAGTGGAGCGAACGGAATAAATCCTCCTTGTTTTGCTTGATTGCATATGCATTTGCATTTTGGTGTTGGCGATTTTGTTTTTGTTGTTTTCTTTTTTTGTTGTTGTTGGTGGTGATTTCTTTTTCTTTTGTGGCATTATAATATATTATTTACATAAAATTTACAATTTTTTTATTCCACTTCCACGAATGATACCATTACCTTTGACTGCTTTCTCCGTTGCGCCAGATATTGCTCCAGACGCTGCTGCTAGTCCTAATGTTCCCAACACCGGCAAAAGTTTAGGTATTAATGTGCTAGCTAATACTGATAATGCTGGACCAAGAAAACCACCTTCTTTTGCCATCGCTGTCATTTGTGCAGCACTCAAATTTAAAACAAAAGTTTTTTTACGATCATACTTCTTTACTTGATTTTTTGTTAGCATTAATTTTGTTAAAACACCATCAGAAATATTAGGATTGATTTTATATGATACCTGTTCTCGCTTTGCAATAGCAGCTACTAATTTTTTGACTTGGCCATCAGTCAAATATACTTCTTTTACAATATACCTTGCCATTTTATATAACAACTGTAGATTAAACTTGAACTGTCATTTTACCTCCAATAGAATCTACTGTGATAAATCTATCACTAATCACTAATGCGTATACGTATAACGGCGCTACTGGAACCGCCCCAAGTGTCCAGGTAATTTCAATATCCGCTGTGCTGTCTACAGCTCGTTCGCTATGTTTACTAACATCAAAATGAAATATAGGATAAAGCGTACGAAATTCCTCTGCTGATATTTGAGTTCCATCTTCAACATCTTGATATTTTTTTTATTGCGTCAAGCAGGTACATGTACGGTCGAGAAATATTTTTATTAGCATCATCAGCAAAATTGCATTCGATAGCTCGTTCTGGATATTGCTTTGAATTTAATCAAGCGTATATTCGTCTGACATTAGAGTGATCAAATATTGCATTATTTTGTTGTTGGTTACCTCGTCGGGCTTGTTGTTGAAATACGACAAAGATATTTCTCGGCAGTTGTTCGCTTGATGTTGTTGTGACCCTCCATGTGTAGTCAGTAGTATTTGGAACCGCTGTCTGATATATCTTATGCTGCTTAAAGTAAATTCTGTTTGTATGTTTATCAAGCGTATTTTTTAATTCTGACATTTTAGTGATTGATGGTGTTATACGTGGCATCCACAAAGCGAGTTTGTTTATGATAAACTGTACATCAACCCCTCCAGATCTAAACAAGCAATCGTTTTGGTCTGCTCGATCTAAAATAAGAGTATTTTTACTCCGCGAAATACTTTATCATAATCGCGACAAAAGCCGAAAATTGTGCTTAGCGGAAGCATCATTGTAATTTGACGTGATCCTGCTGCAAGTTTTCTTCGCCTAGCAAAGCCTTCGTTATAACGTGGATTTCTCACGTCAAGTGTGTTAAGAAGTAAATTTAACATCGCAGTACCGTTTGCATCTGCAGCTGGTGGTGTTATATTTAGATTATTAAAAGCTGCTATAAGAGAAACTCTTGTAGCGTCTGCATTAGCAGCTGCAGCAGGTGCGTCAATACCTAGCGCGTCTGCATTAGCAATGAGAAAATCTCTCACAATTCCAGCATTTGCATCAGCATTAGCTCCGTGTACTATAGCGCCTCTCTTTAGAAATTCTGTTGATTCAGCTATACCCCGTCCAGTATCTTTAAACCACATCATATTAGTTGCAGTTGATCTCGAGTAATCGTCGGAAAACGAAATAATATTTAAAATTGTACTTGCAACTTGTAGATGACCTGAAATATCTTCTATAGTTTGATTGGCCAGTTGATATCTAGCACTTTTGAATAAACATCAGCCGGTATTTATAAGAGCTACTTCTGTTCCAACTGCAATTTCAGCAGGTGGATTGGCTACTGTCATAATCTGACCACGAACTTCTAACATAGCCTTATGTGGCAGTAGAAATACATCTTCGTCTCTGGTGTTAAAGGTTCTAATACCAGTTTTATTTGGTTCGTTAGAATTTTCATCAAGGTACTCAACAAACTCGAATTCTGTCACATCGTTGTCGATGTCATAAGTTTCTGTTAACTCGAGATAATTTTTAACAGACATTTTATTTTATTAGATTATATAAAATTTTATTGCGGCACTGTTACTTTAGATATTAATTTTTGTATGATCTGCTCGCCCTTTGGTGATAATAATTTTTTTGTTGTTGTTATCATAGCTTTTTGAGTTTCTTTTGTTGGAGCGATTTCTGAGATAGCTTGTTTTATTTCAGATGCAGTCGGTGGATCTCCTTTTATTTTATTAGCTATTTTTTGTCCCACCGCAGTCCCAGCGGCAGATGCAGCCCCAGTTGCAAAAGCTTTACCAGCGTCAATAGCAATTGGTGCAACTTTACGCGCTAGTCCTGGAATACCTTCAATAACTTTAGTGAATATATTTCAAAAAAATCCTCCTACTATTTTTCTTCGATAAAATTTTTTCTTTGTTTCATTATATTTGATGTTGCATAATTTTTACTTTTGCTCACGTAGATGTAAATAATAGGTTACAACTTCATTATTCAATTCCAACTGTTTTCCTGATTGATCTGTCAACTGCATCCTTATACTTGATATTTGATCTTCAACATTTAAAGGATAATATATAATATGTCGTGGAGTTATTTGCATGAGAGAACCTGGCGGGACTTCGGGTGAGAAACTGTAAATCGTATGACCTTTGCTACCTTTTGATGTATAAGAGCCAGAAGCAATAGAGCAGTTTACTAATATCATATTTACTTCTGTTATATTTACTGACAGTTCACTGTCATATGTAATAGGCTGATTAAGTGCATTATAATCTAATTTAGTAAATCCTAACAGTTGTCTAATACCTCTTTCTTTTGATCCAAGATTGATTAACATATTTTTCAAAGTCATCCTAACTCGTAATGTGCTATAATTAGCAGCTAATCTAAAATCATCAGCCATACCGCCAGATTTTGTTATGAGCTCTTTGATCGTCTTGTTTAGATCTTCAATATTATAAGCTCCTTGTGGAATTTTTATTTTTTTGTTGTAGATATTGAAGTACTTGTAAACGAAGTAAACCACATTTCATCATTAACATCAGTTTTCACGTTAGGTATAGCATTCCAGCAAGTACAAGAAATAAATCCAATTTCATATTGTTTTGCAGGATCTAGATCTATAGGCGGAATATAATTTACTGAAAAATTTGCGCTATCTTCTGCAGACTCGCTAGAGTTTAGTAATAATGTTGTTTGCATTCCTTTTATATTATATCATTTTATAAAATTAAGTCGCCGCGATTAAGTCGCGGTGTAAAGTTTCGTATTCGTCAGATGTTAATAATTCACTCGATCTTAGATGATCAAGTATGTCAATAATTTCATTATCAAGTTCAACACTATCATTCCCAGCTTCCTTTGATGATATTAATAACATTAATCTACCTATCATTTCAGTAGTTGAAGTAAATACTTTTACACCAGTTCCTGTTTTTTTTCTTTCCTATATTTTTCTACACGAGATTTATCGAGTTTATCAAATTTTCTTTTAAAACTCCACCCTTTACCAAAAGGTTTTGCTCTAGTATTTTCTGCTGTTTTTTTTAAACGTGAGAGCAATGACACCGTTTCTCATTCTTTCATAAAGTGGAATCATATTATCAATCTCTGTAACCGTGTTTATTTCATCTTTAGCAGTAACTCCGTCATTAAATATTACATCTCATCTATCGAGTAATTCTTGATATTCTACATCAGTCCACTTGTTTATATTATTAATATCTATTATATTTTCTTTGTTTAAAAAATCATCATATTCACTACCTTTTATCTCATCATTTGCTCTTTTTGTAAAATGAAGTCTTTGATTTCCAACTTCCATAAACTTTACAGTAAGATCACCGACTCTTTGTTGCTCCTCTTTGATATCTTTTATTTCTCCTGATAAACTTGTTATAATATTTATTATTCCTTGCGTTGTTAACTCTGCTAATCTTCGCTCAAGTTCCAGCGGATTGTTTATCAATCGATCTGTTTCAGCTTGTCTAACCGCAGGATCAGCTATATTTGCTGTAAGTGCCTCAATCAGTTTTCTTTTTTCTTCATCAGATCTAGTAACAAGTTTTGCAGCAGCTACTTCTTGTTGTTCTCTAACAATACCAACCAAACCTTTTTCCTGCAGTTGTTTAAGTTCTTCTTCTGACAGTGGTTTAGTTTCAGGTTGTTTACCTAATAATGCTTCAGTAACCGGCTTGAAAATTGTAGCTGTTGTTTCTGTAGCAGTTACTTGCCCACGTCGTGCTTCTTGTACTTTCTGCTTAAGTGATGCCTGAGATTGAGCAAGTTTTTTTTAGATCTTCTATGTGTTGTCTGTATCTCGCTCGTTTGTCCATTATTATAATTATAAATTTTATAAAATTGAAACGTTTTACTGTAAGCAACTGTTAATACAACAGCGAAACATTTTAGTTGGATCATTTGTAAGTTTATCAAACAAGAAAAAGTTAAATTTATCTTTTGTAGCATTACGGTAAAGTTCAATAAACTTATCTTTTGTCACGCCACCGCATTGCTCGCTTGCAATATTTCTAACGTCAACATTATCCAGTCCTGGAAATAAAATAAAACAACCCGTATTTTGCCTAATAAACCTGTCAACATTATAAAATCCTTGAGCGAGATAAACAGAATTACACTGTTTGTTACGTGACAGTGAGAAATATGATCTTATTTTGTTCATCTCCATGTTATTTAGCGGAATATCATCAAAAACTACTATCTTATGTTCATCTGCATCAAGTTGATTGACTGGAATAAGATCTTCTGGCTGCCTAATTATAAAAAAATCTTCGCCAGCTTTAAGATCATCTCGAAGCTTGTCATTATACTCACTTAATAACTCATACTTATCTTGCTGTGGATTGATTGTGTAAATATAAACTCTATCGTAGTTAAAATTATCACCAAGAAGTAAGTTCATAAGTAAATTGGTTTTCCCCGATCCAGTTCGCCCAACAATAAGATAATGTGAATCAGGAAGTTCATTGTTATGTTTGTGCTTCACTAGTCTCTCTGTATCAAAGTTTAGTATCAATGATTTTGCCATTTTGTATAATATTAAACTAGTGTTGATAATTTTATCTAGGATAGTAAATAATGAGCTACTATACAAAATTTGGAACACCATTAGAAGATTTATCCACAAAAGGTTATCAAGGTGATTTATCCAAATATGCAACTCTTGATCAGCTTAAAAATGAAATCAATAATTTACTAAATATTGCCAGCGTAGATCCAGATGAAGTTGTCATTTTCCAAGACAAAGAAGGACGATTAAAGACGAGTAATGTAAAACTGTCAGATGTAGTTGTACGAAATCCAAATGGGAATATTGTTATGAAACAAAACAAGATTACAGATCTTGGAAACCCAACTGAGGACGGGGATGCTGTCACTAAAAAATACGTCAATGATCAGGACGTTTCAATCAATAATGAAATCACAGCACTCAAAATGAGTATCTTAGTCATGTAAATACATTTTTAAGTTTTCGCAGAAACATAAACAGAATTAGAGACGAATTTTTTGGAAATCCATCAATTGTTGACATTACACTCGCTAATATTAACACAAAACTCAATGATATTAACACAAAACTCAATAATATTATTAGTAAAATTCCTAATATTGCTGAGGAAACGAGTATCATTCCTCACAAACAGATTAAAAATATTGTGTATACTATTGCATATGGTTATAGTGGATGGACACCACAAAACAAATCTATCAAACACATTGCAGAAGTTACTGGTTTGTATAGATTGTCAGTGTTTAGCACTGTAAAGTTTAAAATAATTACTAAATCATGGCGTCATTCATATGATGATGACTTATCTGGAATGTTATCTGTAATATTAAACAAAAATTCTGAGGAAGAATTTGTACTTGAACCAACTGATAAAAATTTTATAGGTCCTTATCGGTGGTGTTTGGAATTTGTAGCTGATTTATCATAACTATGTAAACAAATATTATAATGAAAAAAAGTATAGTTGATTTTAATCATATTTCAAAAGATATTTCAGAACAGGATGTGGACGCACTAATACAATACTACAAATATTATCACAAAAAACATTGGTGCGTTAAAAAAATGTTATAAATACTACAAGATCCTTCGAGTAATATCATATCTACCATTGTTAATGACCAGTTCCGGTATAATTTCAAGTGGGATATCGTTAAATCCTTTTTTGTTAATTATATCTGGTATTGGTGTTTCACTTACAGCGGCGTGTAAAAAAGTAGAACCAAGACTTTTGATAAAAAAGCATGGATGTTTAACATCAATTAAAACTTACAAGAAACTACTTGATCAGATCCGGTCTTACCTACGAGGAGTCAAATATAATATGGATGATTTATTACGTGAATTTCGTATTATTGTTAATATGTTAACAGATATTCTACCAAATAGGGTTAGCAAGTATGAAAAAAAATATCAAAAAAATATGAGTAACGTAAAATTTTATCTAAACTTAAGATATAATATAACTAAAATAATATCATTTTCATTCTAATGCTAGTTTAATTTCCACCTTGTTAACTGAAACGTTCTAATAGGTGTGGGAGGGGTGGGTGGGCCAAAACCCTCATTTCCCTGTTTTGGAAACCCTCATTTAATTTATACTTGTTTGGAGGGTAAAAAAAAATGAAGTGAGCCAAAACCCTCATTTCCTTATACTACTTTTGTTCATACCTGTGAAAGAAAATGGACAACTGAGTTGCAAGAATAGTTGCAATACATACTTCCTCTTCAACCAATCTCATAGCATTCATAACAGTGAATTCATAATAATTAATTTGAACAAGTGCACACAGAAACGTGATTTTTTAAATATTAGCCATCTGTAACTTGCTCCTGTTGAGCAGTGAACCTATAAAATACCGTCATCCATGTGAGAATTCATTCCTAATGGTGTGACATTCTAGAAGGTTCCAGAGGCCTGCCCTATGATATGTAAAATACCGTCATCCATGTGAGAATTCATTCCTAATGGTGTGACATTCTAAAAGGTTCCAGAGGCCTGCCCTATGATATGTAAAATACCGTCATCCATGTGAGAATTCATTCCTAATGGTGTGACATTCTAAAAGGTTCCAGAGGCCTGCCCTATGATATGTAAAATACCGTCATCCATGTGAGAATTCATTCCTAATGGTGTGACATTCTAGAAGGTTCCAGAGGCCTGCCCTATGATATGTAAAATACCATCATCCATGTGAGAATTCATTCCTAATGGTGTGACATTCTAGAAGGTTCCAGAGGCCTGCCCTATGATATGTAAAATACCGTTATCCATGTGAGAATTCATTCCTAATGGTGTGACATTCTAAAGTGTTCCAGAGGCCTGCCCTATGATATGTAAAATACCATCATCCATGTGAGAATTCATTCTTAATGGTGTGACATTCTAGAAGGTTCCAGAGGCCTGTCCTATGATATGTAAAATACCGTCATCCATGTGAGAATTCATTCCTAATGGTGTGACATTCTAGAAGGTTCCAGAGGCCTGCCCTATGATATGTAAAATACCATCATCCATGTGAGAATTCATTCTTAATGGTGTGACATTCTAGAAGGTTTCAGAGGCCTGCCCTATGATATGTAAAATACCATCATCCATGTGAGAATTCATTCCTAATGGTGTGACATTCTAGAAGGTTCCAGAGGTCTGCCCTCTGACATGTAAAATACCATCATCGATGTGAGAATTCATTCCTAATGGTGTGACATTCTAGAAGGTTCCAGAGACCTGCCCTATGATATGTAAAATACCGTCATCCATGTGAGAATTCATTCCTAATGGTGTGACATTCTAGAAGGTTCCAGAGGCCTGCCCTATGATATGTAAAATACCGTCATCCATGTGAGAATTCATTCCTAATGGTGTGACATTCTAGAAGGTTCCAGAGGCCTGCCCTATGATATGTAAAATACCGTCATCCATGTGAGAATTCATTCCTAATGGTGTGACATTCTAAAGGGTTTCAGAGGCCTGCCCTATGATATGTAAAATACCATCATCCATGTGAGAATTCATTCCTAATGGTGTGACATTCTAGAAGGTTCCAGAGGCCTGTCCTATGATATGTAAAATACCGTCATCCATGTGAGAATTCATTCCTAATGGTGTGACATTCTAGAAGGTTCCAGAGGCCTGCCCTATGATATGTAAAATACCGTCATCCATGTGAGAATTCATTCCTAATGGTGTGACATTCTAGAAGGTTCCAGAGGCCTGCCCTATGATATGTAAAATACCATCATCCATGTGAGAATTCATTCCTAATGGTGTGACATTCTAGAAGGTTCCAGAGGCCTGCCCTATGATATGTAAAATACCGTCATCCATGTGAGAATTCATTCCTAATGGTGTGACATTCTAGAAGGTTCCAGAGGCCTGCCCTATGATATGTAAAATACCGTCATCCATGTGAGAATTCATTCCTAATGGTGTGACATTCTAAAGGGTTTCAGAGGCCTGCCCTATGATATGTAAAATACCATCATCCATGTGAGAATTCATTCCTAATGGTGTGACATTCTAGAAGGTTCCAGAGGCCTGTCCTATGATATGTAAAATACCGTCATCCATGTGAGAATTCATTCCTAATGGTGTGACATTCTAGAAGGTCCCAGAGGCCTGCCCTATGATATGTAAAATACCGTCATCCATGTGAGAATTCATTCTTAATGGTGTGACATTCTAGAAGGTTCCAGAGGCCTGCCCTATGATATGTAAAATACCATCATCCATGTGAGAATTCATTCCTAATGGTGTGACATTCTAGAAGGTTCCAGAGGCCTGCCCTATGACATGGCATATGCCCGGGGATATTTATGGCTGAAAAATGTATGCTTTAAAAAAATTGCTTTTGCTTCATGTCTGTTAGCACTTATTGGGCATTTTATTATGATGTTCTTATGTTTTAGTATATTTACCCTCTGTCCAACTGATTTTTATGGTGTGGAAGTAAGCTTTCTTCTTAGACTTCTTTGCATTTTTGTTGTGTTTTTTCTCAAACTTGCTGCCAGGGTAACTTATTGTTGTGTCTTATTCCAGTTAAGTTCCTTTCTCTTCTATGTTTTCCAGTTTTTCATTAGTCTTTTATCCCTACAAGCCTGTTTGTGGCCTCCCAGATTTGTGAGATATGATTCTTCAGAATACACATTATATTATATACATTTTTGCAGAATTCTACACAATGAAGGAGTTCTTACACCAGCTTATATATATTCTGTTGTGTCATTGATACACATTTTTTATATTGGTTTTAAGGGACATTATTCTTTTTATAGCTTAATCATTTTACCTTGCTGGATTTTTTATCTTCATGTTGTATTCAGACAATAAGGTATTGCTGATGTCTTTTAATTTAAAATGTCATTTTTATTATATTAAATAGAGACTGAATGAAATATTGCCAAGATTCCATGCATATTCTTAGAAGTTATTTTCACTGTATAGTAATGGATGCCTTTCTTGGGAGAAAACCATAAATAAGGTCTTCATTTCTCAGAGCAGGATTGGATAAGTCTCTTTGGAGATGCACAAGACCCATAATGCCCTTCTCAAGAGAATAGATAAGCGCATATGTACCCTTTGTTCTCTGCATGGAGGTTAAGAAAATCGGACACTGAAGGAATTACTCTCTGAATTTACCACAAGGGGAAGATAATTCTCATACAATGGTCTCTACACCATTCTATAGTGAATTCCCTGTTCAGACAATGGAGACCACCACTAGTGAAGTTGTTTGCAACAAGGCTGAACAATATGCTGCTCGTTTACACTTTTCCAGTCCATGACCAGAGAGTCTGTACAGTGTATGCTTTCAGCCTAAATCCGTTTCAAAAAGTGAGGACCTCCACTGTGTTACTCATTTTGATAGCCCCTCTATGGCCTTAGCCATTGTGGTTCAGCAATCTTTTCAAGCTGCTTGTAGATTAGCCTAAGCATTACCCCAGAGGTGGGTCCTCCTATGACAGCATTGAAATCTCTCAAACACATCAGCCCACTGATTCTTCACCTTCAAACAATCTCTTGCCCAGAACAAGATTTTGAGCAAAGTTGCCAATTGTGTCTCATAAGGGCTACAATATTGGTCTGTCATCAAAACATGGCCACCGTGACTAAATATAGAAACCTGTAAATGACTTCTTCATGGAAAATCTCTCAACAGATGTTGACTAAATTTGACAGTAGTATAATCCTGTCATGAAGACTGTCAAACTAATGCTGATTCAGCTTAAATTGAACTTGCAATTACTAAAATAGAAAACTTTTAAATTATTTTTACTTCAAAACCATTAAATAGAATTTTAGCAAATTTGACACAAAGCATCTTGGCTTGAACCTCACAATTGATTCAAATGATGCTGGTTCATTATCAAATTTAGTTCCCATTGCTAAAATTAAGAAGAACTTTTAATTGACTTTTTCTCAAAAACTGAATTGTAGAATTTAAATAAATTAGAAAGCATCCTGGCATGCACAGCTTCCAATGTAATACAGTTGATGCAAAGAAACCTTCAGATATGGTAACCATTACTAAAATAGATAAATCTTCAAACACCTCCAAACTAGTTATCAGAATTTTTTAATCATCCTTGATTATCACTTTTCCAGCTGTGTGCATATGTGCTGATTTTCCATAAAATACTCCTACTCTTAAAATAGCAAAATCTTTGAATTATATCTGTAAAACCATTGAATAGAATTAAACAAAATTTGACTTAAGCATCCTTCTATGTTTATCTTTACATTTTGTACAGAAAATGCTGATCCACCATCAAAAATGGCCACCATAACTAAAAATAAGCCATCATCGATAGATATACCTTTAAGCAAGTTCTCCAAATTGCTGAATAGACAAAAATTTGATAGATAGCAGCTTGGCATGAAGACTGTTTATCTAGATGATCCATCAGGTATGACCACCATTGCTAAGAATATTGATAAAGCTGCACAGCATTGAAAAAATGGATGATCTGGAACAAGCATAACAGAAAACTGTCCAAATTAAGTAGTCTTTACAAGTTAAATGAAAGCTGAATTTTGTGAAAATAATAATCTTTACTGATGAAAAGCATTTAACCAAACTTTCCTTTAGGATTTCAAATTTGTGCATTAAACATGGCAGAAATTGATAAAATTAGAGAAATCTCAACATAATACTACTTGAAATATAAATTTAATTTGCTAATATGTATACCATTATTAGGAATAGAAAAACACTTAAAATTAATTCTTAGAAGGCTTTGAACAGATTTTGATCATATTTGACATAATATACACTGACATTTAAAATTTATATAAATAATGTTGATACAGCATCAAATATCATTGTCATTACAGTAGAAAAACACTGAAATGCATTTTTCTGCAAACCTTGGGACAGAAATTGAAACAAACCACCCTGGCCTGAAGGCCTTCAAATCAGGACAATTATTCACCCTCAATATGGTTCCCATTGCTAAAACTATAAGAAAACTCCTAAATTACTTTGTATTCAAAGTTGCTGATAAAACATGATAGAAAGACATGATCTTTTCAAATGTACAAATATGGTGAGGATCTGCCATCAAATATGACTACCATTGGGGAAAAAAAATAAAAATTTAACAACTTTTTCACACACAAACACCACTTAAAAGATTTTGACTAAACTCATCAGAAAGTGTTCTGGCATAGAGGGATATTAAATATGTTCAAATCATGCAAATCCACTATTAAAACTTTACTGAAAATAGACAAACATTTTGACATAACCTATTGGATTTTTAAGTTTGTACAAATGATGCCAATCTGCCATTAAATATGGCTGCTATTGCTATTAGAAAGAAAATGTTTCATAACTTTTAAAAGCCACTTATCAGACTTTGATCAACTTTGACAGAAATTGTCCTAGATTGAATACTATTCAGATTTGTATGGATGATGAAGGTCTGCCATCAAATATGGCTGTAGTTAATTTTAAAAAAAGATAAACATTTAAAGAACTACATTTTGTTTAAAAACTGCTCTGCAGAATTTGACAAACTTAACTTCCTTTCATAGAGGCCTTTCGATATGGCATGTGAATATAAAAAATAGAAATAACTGTTTTCATAATGTATGCAATGAACAGCACAGGAAGAAATTTCAATAAATGCTTTCTCCAGACCCAAAGTTAAAATGAAATTTGTATGCAGATTGAGTACAAATGTGTATGCATATTGAGTACAAATGTGTATGCATATTGAGTACAAATGTGTATGTATATTGAGTACAAATGTGTATGCATGTTGAGTACAAATGTGTATGCATATTGAGTACAAATGTGTATGCATATTGAGTACAAATGTGTATGCATATTGAGGACAAATTCAAAGAAGAATTCTTATGAACAGTTTGGTGTGAATTAGAGTATTATTTTCTATATTTATTTAACTGCTGATGTCTTTCAAAAGTAACAGGCTGATAATAGAACTAACCTTGTCTATTGATACATTTAAATTAAACATTCACGAATTGAAACTATTAATATCTTGATTCAGTTAAAGAAAGACAGAGTGCTTGTAAAATTCTTTTTAGGAATACAGCACACCTTACCAGATTAACAAATAAAACTATTATAATCTTCAGCAGTAAAACATTCTAAATCAATTGGGAGTAACTAGTGAAAAAGTTTCTAAACATTCCAGTGTTATGCCACATTTGTGTTATATCTGATTTTATGCTATAACATGGATGCTATAGTGGAGTTTTCCTCTATATTAAAATCATGCAAAATTTCTTATATCAGGAATTTGACTCTGAAAATTGTATTCCCAATTGATCTGGGAGTTTTTCCCCATAAGATTAGCTGAGACCAGTCTCTATCAGTAAACTTTCAGACAGGCCTGTTTTATAAAGTAATATGCTTATTTCAGTGTTTATTTCTGTGATTATTTGCATTTGCATTTGGTTGATATTTTGGCTAACTTTTTGGGTTCTTCTAACAAGGGATATATTTTAGGAGTTTCAGCAAATACCCTGCTACTCCATTTACACCCATAAGGGTCAGTGGTTAACATATTGGATTCAAATTCTGTCCAGATCTGACCAGCTTGTCCATTTTGGAAAGGCACTTTATTCCAATTTCCTTGCCACAATAACATTTTGTGTACATATGTGCCATTACAAAATAATCAATCAATAGTTAATCAAACAGCCAAAAACCCTTCTCCCCTTCTGCTGCCTGTTGTCATAGCAGGAATCCTGATTTGTCCCTTTAATATTTTAGTATTCTGTTTTTTAAGATGAGTATTTCCATTCATTGAGTCAAGTTAAGTCATTCTCAGAAGGATGTTTGAAATCTCTGACTAAATGAGAGGGTGTCACTATGAATATAGACATTCCAAAACCCTGACTAAATGAGAGGGTGTCACTATGAATATATATATTCCAAAACCCTGACTAAATGAGAGGGTGTAACTATGAATATATATATTCCAAAACCCTGACTAAATGAGAGGGTGTCACTATGAATGTAGACATTTTGAAACCCTGACTAAATGAGAAGGTGTCATTATGAATATAGACATTCCAAAACCCTGACTAAATGAGAGGGTTTCACTATGATTGTAGACATTTTGAAACTCTTGACTAAATGAGAAGGTGTCATTATGAATATAGACATTCCAAAACCCTGACTAAATGAGAAGGTTTCATTATGAATATAGACATTCCAAAACCCTGACTAAATGAGAGGGTGTCACTATGAATATAGACCTTCCGAAACCCTGACTAAATGAGAAGGTGTCATTATGAATCTAGACATTCCAAAACCTTGACTAAATGAGAGGGTGTTCACTATGAATATAGACATTCCAAAACCTTGACTAAATGAGGTGTCATTATGAATATAGACATTCCAAAACCCTGACTAAATGAGAGGGTTTCACTATGATTGTAGACATTTTGAAACTCTGACTAAATGAGAAGGTGTCATTATGAATATAGACATTCCAAAACCCTGACTAAATGAGAAGGTTTCATTATGAATATAGACATTCCAAAACCCTGACTAAATGAGAGGGTGTCACTATGAATGTAGACATTCCAAAACCCTGACTAAATGAGAGGGTGTCACTATGAATATAGACATTCCAAAACCCTGACTAAATGAGAAGGTGTCATTATGAATTTAGACATTCCAAAGCTTTGACTAAATGAGAGGGTGTTACTATGAATGTAGACATTCCAAAACCCTGACTAAATGAGAGGGTGTCACTATGAATATAGACCTTCCAAAACCCTGACTAAATGAGAAGGTGTCATTATGAATCTAGACATTCCAAAACCTTGATTAAATGAGAGGGTGTCACTATGAATATAGACCTTCCAAAACCCTGACTAAATGAGAAGGTGTCATTATGAATATAGACATTCCAAAACCATGACTAAATGAGAGGACATCACTTTATCATTCCAGTCCTCTTTTTTGAGTTCATTAGCAAACAAAAAAGTTATACAGGGATGGTTTTAATATCTGTATTGGCAACATACATGGTTTGCTAATAAAGATGTTTTCCTATACTAGGGGAAAAAATTGGAACCCAGGTACTTCTTAGTAAATCTAATATGGTTATTGTTCATACATGAGCAGTCACCCATATGAAATCATATGCCAGTATCATAGGCATACTACATGCATATTCTGCACCTAAAATATGGGTTCTCTTTGATTTATGAGAATATGAGAAAAGTGCAATCTTAGGTATAATACTAGCATTTATCTGGCATAATACAAATGATTTGAATTGACTATTAACCTATTAGCTAAAAAGATTCATTTTGAATCAAAAAAATCTAAATAAATCAGCAAATAAGATTTAAAGCTTGTTTGCTCTCTTATATCATCAATCAATATGTAAACAGCTGTAAGATCTTTCAATCCATGATGCACATTATGGAATTGTAGAATGCACTTGTCAGGGTTAAGTAAGGTTAGCATATGAGTGTACTTGACAGGGTTAAGTAAGGTTAGCATTTAGCATATGAGTCTACTTGTCAGGGTTAAGTAAGTTTAGTATATAAGTATATTTGTCAAGGCTAAGTAAGGTTAGCATTTGAGTGTACTTGTCAGGGCTAAGTAAAGGTTAGCATATGAGTGTACTTGTCAGGGTTAAGTAAGGTTAGCATATGAGTGTATTTGTCAGGGTTAAGTAAGGTTAGCATTTGAGTGGACTTGTCAGGGCTAAGTAAGGTTAGCATATCAGTGTACTTGTCAGGGCTAAGTAAAGGTTAGCACATGAATGTACTTGTCAAGGCTAAGTAATGTTAGCATATGAGTGTACTTGTCAGGGTTAAGTAAGGTTAGCCATATTAGTGTACTTGTCAGGGCTAAGTAAAGGTTAGCATATGAGTGTACTTGTCAGGGTTAAGTAAGGTTAGCATATGAGTGTACTTGTCAGGGTTAGGTAAGGTTAGTATATAAGTGTACTTTTCAGGGCTTATTAAGGTTAGCATATGAGTGAACTTGTCAGGGATACGTAAGGTTAGTACATGAGTGTAATTGTCAGGTTAAGTAAGGTTAGCATTTGAGTGGATTTGTCAGGGTTAAGTAAGGTTAGCACATGAGTGTACTTGTCTGGGCTAAGTAAGGTTAGTACATGAGTGTACTAGTCAGGGCTAAGTAAGGTTAGCATATCAGTGTACTTGTCAGGGCTAAGTAAAGGTAAGCATATGAGTGTACTTGTCAGGGTTAAGTAAGGTTAGCATATGAGTGTACTTGTCAGGGTTAAGCAAGGTTAGAATATGAGTGTACTTGTCAGGGTTAAGTAAGGTTAGCATTTGAATGGACTTGACAGGGTTAAGTTAGGTTAGCATATGAGTATACTTGTCAGGGTTAAGTAAGGTTAGCATATGAGTGTACTTGTCAGGGTTAAGCAAGGTTAGAATATGAGTGTACTTGTCAGGGCTAAGTAAGGTTAGCATATCAGTTTACTTGTCAGGGCTAAGTAAGGTTAGTACATGAGTGTACTTGACAGGGCTAAGTAAGGTTAGCATATGAGTGTGCTTGTCAGGGCTAAGTAAAAGTTAACATATCAGTGTACTTTTCAGGGCTAAGTAAGGTTAGTACATGAGTGGACTTGTCAAGGTTAAGTAAGGTTAGCATTTGAGTGGACTTGTCAGGGTTAAGTAAGGTTAGCACATGAGTGTACTTGTCAGGGCTAAGTAAGGTTAGTACATGAGTGTACTAGTCAGGGCTAAGTAAAGTTAGCATATCAGTGTACTTGTCAGGGCTAAGTAAGGTTAGCATATGAGTGGACTTGTCAGGGCTAAGTAAGGTTAGCATATGAGTGGACTTGTCAGGGCTTAGTAAGATTAGCATATGAGTGGACTTGTCAGGGCTAAGTAAGGTTAGTATATGAGTGGACTTGTCAGGGCTAAGTAAGGTATTAAAAGCTGCCTCATGTCATCAAACAAAATCCATCAAACTCAAGTACATAACACACTTGTCAAGGATGAATAAGGTAATAAAAACTAGTTTGTCATCAAATTGCATCCTATCTAAGAATGAATTTTTTGCATCCTGAGTGGAACAGTTTTATGTGCAGGGAAGAGGCAAATTGATGGATGACATCACACTATTAAGTTCTCCAGTATTCCCTCAGTATAAGGAATCCCAATGTAAGGCAGTTTCTTTTATAAAGCCAATTTGATTAAGGATATTTTTTCAGTATTTATTGGCAATATTATGTACAAACCACCCCAATATAAGGTAATTACTTTTCTAAGGCCAGTATTGGTCATGGATACTATTTCATTATTCAATGGTAATATTATGTATAAAATACCTCAGTATAAGGCAGCCTCAAAAATAAGACAGTCAACATTTATTACTCCTATGAAAAGTATTATCAAGATTAAGTACTTTATCTCACGGATATAGAATAGGAAATCTTTTAAAGAATAGGACTACAACTATATGCACCAATAAAAATTATGCTGACCAGTAAGGAACGTACCTGTATGGACCTATAAAATGATGCTGACTAATATCAACATGCCTTTATGTACCACTAAAAATGATGCTTAATTGGAATATGCCTCAGGCCTGGACCAATAAAAATGATTCTTACCAATAGGAATAGGTATGGGCCAATACAATGATGCTTACCAATAGGAACATACCTGTATGGACCAATACAAATTATGCTTACTAATAGGAACATACCTGTATGGACCAATAAAATGATGCTTACCAATAGGAATAATTGCCTATATGACTCAATACAAATGTTGCTTACTAATAGGAATGTCTGTATGGACCAATAACATGATGATAACCAATAGAAACATGTCTGTATGGACCAATAAAAATGATGCTTACTAATAGGAACATGCCTGTATGGACCAATAAAAATGATGCTTACTAATAGGAACATGCCTGTATGGACCAATACAAATGATGCTTACTAATAGGAACATGCCTGTATGGACCAATAAAAATGATGCTTACTAATAGGAACATGCCTGTATGGACCAATAAAAATGATGCTTACTAATAGGAACATGCCTGTATGGACCAATAAAAATGATGCTAACCATTTGGAACATGTCTGCATGGACTAATAAAAATTATGCTCTATCTTTGGACCTCTGTTATTCATTCTATTATCAGTGACTTAACATCTTAAGATTGAAACATCAGTTTCTTCCTGTGACCTTAATACAAATGATACTACACAGAGATGGGTAAAACCAAAACAGTTCTTGAAAATAACTTACAAGATTCTCTCAACAGACTTCAAGTATTGTGCAAGAAAAACAGTTTGATCATAAATACAGAAAAAAAAACAAAAACCCTACTAGTTACAATGCAACAAAAAGGCTAGATAGAGACAAACTCCAGGTTTTATTTGACAATGTGAGCCCTAATATAACCTCTCAGGATAAAGTTCTTGGTGTATTTGTAGATAACAATCTTTCTTAGTCTATTCACATTAAAAACATTTCAAAAAAAGTTATTTGTTATCTTTGGCTACTGAGGAAAAACAAAACATACATTTCTCTTCAGTATTGGGTCATCTTGTACAAAAGTTATATTCAGCAATATCTGGACTATTGTAATGTAATTTGAGATAATGCCACTAATTAAAACATAACAACACTTTTAAGACTCAAAAAGAGGGCTTGCCATTTAATTCTAGATGAATGTATAGACAATTTCCAGGATGCAATGAATAATATAAAGGTTTTAACAATACATGAAAGAATATTTCTTAGAAATGCCAAATTAATGTATAAAATATCCAGAGAAGCCATTCCTGTCTATCTAATATACTTCAACAGAGAGATGCTGATGGTACTCTAAATTTAAGGTCCATAAGAAGTAAAAATTACATTATACCAAAGCAAAAGAAGGAATTGTTTAAAAAAAGTTTTCTCTATACTGGTCCACTGGTATGGAACAACATTCCCAGTGACAGATTCTTCACATCATGTTGTATATACTGGATATATTGTATATAACAGATAGGTCTCAAGTTAGATTAGTTCTGTAACTAACAGAGTTATCTTGTCTAAGTAAAGTCTTTATTATTATTATTGTTATTACTGTATTATTATTATTATTATTATTATTATTATTATTATTATTATTATTATTATTATTATTATTATTATTATTATTATTATTATTATTATTATTATTATAGGAACATGCATGTATGAACCAATAAAATGATGCTAACAAGTAAGAATCTGCCAATATGGACCAATACAAATTATGCTAATCAATGGGATCACATCTATATGAACCAGTAGATATCATTCTTGTGAACATCAATGGAGTGATATTGTATTTGATTAACTTTGTTACCACTCTGGAGATTATATATCTGATCTGATTTTGATCAAACTTGACATATAGGCTTATGTCAACAAGATTTTTTATGTATTCAATAACATGTGAGATTCATGCATAATAATGAAGTGATCTTGAATCTGATTGGCTAATCTTGTTACAATCTGTAGGCCATTCTTCTGATTCGATTTTGCTCAAACTTAGAATATGTGGTGTTATTATTATTATTGTTATATTATTATTATTATTATTATTATTATTATTATTATTATTATTATTATTATTATTATTATTATTATTATTATTATTATTATTATTATTATCATTATTATTATTATTATTATTATTATTATTATTATTATTACTTTATTTAAAGAGGGTAACTCAATTAGCTAAGAACTAATCTACCTTGAGGCCCTCATTTAAAGGAATTTACTTTTATTTGCTGCATCTCTGAAGCCACTTGATATACTGGGTTTGGAAAAAGGAAATAGAGTGGGCATTTCTAATCTCAACTGGAATACTATTCCAGATCAAAGTTCCAGAGTATTGAAAACTTTTTTAAAATAAGCCATGAACTTGAATTGAGTTTTTTTACTGATATGTTTGATATGTTCAGTCCATAATAGGTTATTATGTACCAAAACACCAAGTAGACTATTTATGACTCTAGGTCCTAAAATATGCAGCAGAATGAAAGTCTAACCAATTTTTAAGTAAAATCAACAAGCAGTTTTTTCCTTACAATATAAAGTGAAAATTCAATAGACATACATTATATTTTAAAATGAATTCAAATAATTCTAAATTTCCTATCATAAGTACTGATCTGGATGAAATCCAATAGTCTTGAATGTCCTGATATACCACACTGATGCAATACAGAAAGTATTTGAATGAGTTCACATCTATCCAAGGTAATATATAATCTAAAAGTTAATTAGTACTTTAGTAATTCTGATGAATATTTTAAATAAATAATTCCTCTTGAATTTAAGCTGATTGCATGTGGTATTCCCACAAACTGGTCAGAAACAGAAATCAATTTTTTGTTTATCAAATCTTTATTTATACATATTTTCACTTGAACTACTTTAAATGAAGAAAAAATTCAATAGTGAGCAAAATGCATGGATGCTCTAGTCAGGTGATCTTCCATCAGATTAGCTGAGCTTACAGTTGCCATTCTGGATGCCTCATTTCCAATCTAGTTTTAATGAACTTGAAATACGGATACATATGATTAGGATTTTGGTTGGGTTTAATAATAATAATAATAATAATAATAATAATAATAATAATAATAATAATAATAATAATAATAATAATAATAATAATAATAATAATAATAATAATAATAACAATGATGATGATGATGATGATGATGATGATGATGATGATGATGATGATGATGATGATGATGATGATTCCTACATAATAATGAACAAGATCCCTGCATAATAATGATGTGATCTTTCATATGATTGGCTAAGCTTGTTACTATTATGGAAGCCATATTTGTGATCAAGTTTTTATTGAATGTGAAATATTAGCTTAACTCATCAGGACAGTTTGAGTGGTGAGATCCATGAGTAGTAATGAGGTGTTCTTTCAGACTCTAACTAGCTTATTACCACTCTGGAAACTATAATAACGATCTGATTTTGCTTAAAATTGGAATATAGGCTTATATAATCAAGATCTTGTACAATTTGGGTTGGCTCTATATATAAAATAACATCTGATTAGCTGAATTTGTTGCTATTAGCTTGAAACCAAATTTTTTCATCAGATTTTGATAAAATTTAAAATACAGGGTTATGATCTTGTATGTGTTCTGTAATATGGGGAATCTGTGTGTATTAATGAGGTGATCAAGCAAGTGATTGGATGAGCTTGTTACAAATGTAGAGAATGTACTCCAGTTTTAATTTTTGGGGGTAGATACACATATCATCAAGATCCATGCATATTATTGATCTGATTGGTTGATCTTTTCACACAATTTAGCAACTGATAATAATTTGATTAAACTTAGTAAATTGGCTTATGTCATTATAATGCAAAATGTGCTTTATTATGATCTAGAGCTATGCATATCAGTGAGATGAACTTGCATGTCATTGAGTTTCTTACCTCTTAAGGGGTTCTGTTTTGGATGTGATAATATTGTCAAGATTTTAGATCATTTATTAGTGAAACTTATGGATATTTATGTGAACTTGCATCTGACAGAGATTCTATGCCACTTCAGTGTTATTATTGACAGGATTTTGATCAAACTTGGTTATCAAGCCTATTTCATCAAGATCTTGGTTAAGACTATGTAAGCCCTGTGAGTTGTAGTTTCTTGCAAAATTTTTCCTGGATTCTTCATCCACCAGTTATACTAGTCACCATGTATGGTGTATCATGGACTGAAAAATGGTTTTAAACCCAAAACAACAACAATATAGTCTGTGCAGTTTGGAACTTGAAAGATAGTGAATTGTTTTGACTCATGCTCATCAACAATATCAAATTTCCCAATATGTTGGCAACATGTTCTTTCCTGGGGCCTCTTAGAGGTGATTTTAAATATAAATATAGTCGACTTTGACTAACAGGACTTTTATTAATTATGACTTTTTATTTTTTATTTCAGAAAAAATTGACTCTAAGGTGGTTGAGCCGATGGGCGATAGTGTTTTTTATTGGCATCTCCACTGCCCTTCTAGCAGCGGTGTTACACGTCATAGTTGAGAATGTTGCTCATGCCAAATTCTCTGTCATTTCAAGCTGTATCCTTTGATCTTTACATAATTATCTTCCTGTTGTAGCAAGACCTTGGTATATTGACACTTTATGATGGTAATGGCAGAGAGAGTAATGTCATTACCATTAGTATTCTTCTGTTCATATTGTATCTTATATTAGATGTAATACCTGTATCAAGTGCCTTAAAGGGCACAAAACCCATTTTGGTCAAAAGTTTAAAGAAATAATTTCACATACTGAGTGCATGATCCTCTATCTCTGTTCCAGCAATGCATGGTTCGAAGGAAATGTTTTTTAAAACTCAAAGAAATTGTAATAATTTTCTGGAAGATACCATTATGCAAGTAATGCATCTCCACATTAGAGAGTTCCAAACACAAGAGAACTATCTCCTCTAGTATGGTACATGCACATCAAGGGGATATTATTTTTAATATTTTCATTACAATTTTTAATTACCCTGCTTAAAATTGCCCAAATAATATCATAGTGTTTTTATTATGTCACATTAGCTTTGTTGGTAAGGCATACATATTGTATGGTATTGTTTCAAGTAGGGTACTATAAACATGAGTTTTAAATTGAGACAATTTCATATGAATTTTTTTATTTAACTTTTTTAGTGGAGAATAAAAATAATGAAATTATTTGTCTAAAACACAAGAATTATAGGATTCAGAAACTGATCAAAAGAATGGTATTAATGTTAATTGAATGATGTATGTGTATTTAACAATGACAATTAAAGCAGTGAAACTGAAAAATTTTGAGATAAATGATTTTGAGTCACATGACTACTCTTGGGAATGCATCTATTGCATTAGTTAGGGGTAAACTGTATTGTAGCTTGATTGCTAAGAGATGCATATTAAGTGGTTTTCTACAGAACTCTTCTGTTGAGTATATACTGAGTCTGTTGAGTATATACTGAGTCTGTTGAGTATATACTGAGTCTGTTGAGTATATACTGAGTCTGTTGAGTATATACTGAGTCTGTTGAGTATATACTGAGTCTGTTGAGTATATACTGAGTCTGAAGAGTATATACTGAGTCTGTTGAGTATATACTGAGTCTGTTGAGTATATACAGAGTCTGTTGAGTATATACTGAGTCTGTTGTGTATATACTGAGTCTTTTGAGTATATACTGAGTCTGTTGAGTATATACTGAGTCTGAAGAGAACTCACAGCAGAAATCACACACACTTCTGAATATATATAACCTTCCATACCCTTTTGCCTATTTAGATGTTACGTCTCAACACTGAGTTGAATCTGAACTTCATTCTGGTTTTCTTTTTTATCCCCATGCTTTAGCAGGGGATATTATGATACAATCTATCTGTCCATCCACACATCCTTCTGGCTGTTAGTGCATCTCTTAAACCATTGGCTTGAAATGCAAAAACACTTTTGTTATGTTGCCCTGGGTCGTAAATGACTGGGGATAAGGATGATTTGGGTTGGGGTAGGGAGGGGGCACAGGGTAATGGAGAAATTTGGAATATGCATTGAAAGGCAATGGCACAGGTGGGATGGGGTGGGGGTGCAGTTTAATGAAGGAATATGCAGTAAAATGCATGGGTTCATGATGGTGAGCCATTGCATTTACTCCAATCATGTATTTTAAACAATTTGATTGTACAAGATAAAGAAACCTCAAAAGAATTAATATAGATAAATATTCTTTATAAATGTTATCATGTTGTATGTTATAACTCATTGTGTACTAATAGTACCACTTCATGCAGATGAACATATGCTATACACAAACTGTCATAGTCAGTAAAGGCAGTTTTGGTAATTAAATGAACTAATTTATATAATTTAAGTTTTGGTCAATACAGTGTGAACTCACTAAAATGCAATGGTCAGAGGCCATGAAACATGAACATGTTATGGCTGAAACCTTGCTATAACCAACCAAATCATTTAGCTGAAGAAAATGTTGCATGCATAAAAAAGAGGGAGGGGTAATAAAAGTGGGTGCAAAAATGTGTGCTTCAGTGGCACAGCCATTGGTTCAGATACCTGTATTTCCAATAATATTTATTTTCACACAAAACGTCAAGAAATTGGTGCAATTTTAAAATTTCAGGAGCCACGCCATGATTATGTTACATTCAAATCCATAAGTGATCTCTTATATATTGATTTAGGTCTTTATAATAAATAGGTTATTTTAGGCCTTTATAATAAATATATTGTTTTAGGTCTTTATGATAAATAGGTTGTTGTAGGACTTTATGATAAATATGTTTATTTAGACCTTTTTAATAAGTAGGTTGTATTAGGTCTTTATTATAAAAAGGTTGTTTTAGGTCTTTATAATAAATAGGTTGTTGTAGGCCATTTTGATAGATAAATAGGTTTATTTAGACCTTTATGATAAATAGATTGTATTAGGCCTTTATGATAAATAGGTTGTTTTAGGTCTCACCTGATAATAAGGCTAAGGGACCTTATGGTCTTTGGTCCTTCATGCATTGTCCAATAGGTGATATGTTTCATTTGTTGTCCATCCAACAGAATTTGTCTGAATTTAAAACAAAGTAGCCTGGCTTAAAGCTCTTTCAAATTGTTTTGCATGATGATGATCTACCATCAAATATGGACACCAATACTAAAATCAGAACAAAAACTTTAAACATCTTCTTAATAAAAAGCACTTTCGGATTTATTAAATAACCCAGTATGCTTTTTATTTAAGATGCTTCCAAATTTAATTAATAATTACAATGAAACCTGTGACCTTAAAACCTTAAAGATAATCAGAAATTTGGTGGTCAGTTATTGGCCAGTCAGAGAGTGGACTTTTCTCATTACATATCCAATCCATGGAGCCATCACTAGCTCTTTTGAGTGCAGATCATAGTGGTTATTATTAATCCAGGGGCAATAATCCTGGGATCAAGAACAGATTAACTCTCCCTTTTAATGTAGAGTCAAGTGTATTATAATACATACTTTAAGTGTGATTTTGTTTTGTTGCTTTTAATGGCACAATTAACACATTATTATCAAGGGTAGTAAATGGGAGTTATTTACCCTTACCACACCAAGGCATCCCATATGGGCTGACTTGGGTGGGTATCAAACCTATGATCCTTCAGTAATAAGTCCAGTGCTCTATGGCTGAGTTAATATGGCTTCTTTTAAACATGGAGGCTTGTACAGTTTCTAACTTACAAATTAGGGTCAGGTCCCTGTGGGCTGAGAAAGATCCAGGAGACAATTCTGGTTACTGGGAAAGAAGATAAATCACACTCACATTGACATGTGAGTTTGCATATATTGATTTTGTAGGTAGACATTAATTGGAAATGATCATAATCTCTCATAGGCAATCAAGGCAATGCAGTATAAGTCTAATGCATTACTCTGTGATTTCCATACAGTTTTAGAAATTCTAGAGAGCTGATAGGTTTTGAAATGATTTTTTTATTAATAAATAAATTTAATAAAGCATCTAAACATCACTTTAAGAAGCACTATTAGAAATTGAATTTTAGCTTTACTGTTTATATACGAAAAGAGCTTAAATGATGGCTGTATGTCATCCATTAGCACAAAGTTGTTATAAGTACTACTCCTAAACAGCTTGGAAGATGATCACATTAATTTGGGTTTTCACTATAAGATTTCTTATGATATCTTGTTGGTTGTAAATGAAAATGGTTTGACTTGGAAATTCAGTATGACCACCATGACTTCTTATAGTGCTGAGTTGGTCTTAAATATTCACTATCATCACCACAGATGGAAAGTTTTATCAACATTGATTTTTTACCAGGAGACACTTTTTGATGTCTTGTTGGATGAAAATGGTAATGATCTAACATTCAGAGTTGCCAGCATGACAGATATCTTGAAAATGTTATCTCTAATCTTCATGAAAGGAAAGTTATATCAACATGGAGATTTCATCCTTATCAAACTGATGCCAGGATTTCATCATCATCATCATCATCATCATCATACTGACATGGGATTTTCATCATCATCACATTGTCATCAGGATTTCATCATCATCACACTGACATCAGGTTTTCATCATCATCACACTGACAACAGGTTTTCATCATCATCACACTGACACCAGGTTTTCATCAACATCACATTGACATCAGGTTTTCATTATCATCACATTGACATCAGGTTTTCATCATCATCATACTGATATCAGGTTTTCATCATCATCACATTGTCATCAGGTTTTCATCATCATCACACTGACATCAGGGGTTTTCAAAATCACCACACTGACATCAGGTTTTCATCATCATCACACTGACATCAGGTTTTCATCATCATCACACTGACACCAGGTTTTCATCAACATAACATTGACATCAGGTTTTCATCAACATCACATTGACACCAGGTTTTCATCATCATCACACTGACACCAGGTTTTCATCATCATCACACTGACACCAGGTTTTCATCATCATCACATTGACATCAGGTTTTCATTATCATCACACTGACACCAGGTTTTCATCATCATCACACTGACTATTATATCTAGATTGTCCTAAACAAAAGTCAATTTGACATCAGGTATGGCTGCCACACAATTGAAAATCTTGGTCCTATTACCATGTGGTTTCCACCAAAGATTTTTGATTATGTATAGATAAAAATGGTGCTAATCTTACATCTAATATGGCTGCCATGGTGGCAATTTTGGGAAATCTTGAGCCATTTAAAATAGCTGTCATAAAATGACATTTTCAATAATAATTATAAATATAAGCAGACTAGAGAGACTTGTTATAGCTTTGATGGGCATTTTAAATTCTTGACAGTTAGAGAAAGTTAATCCTGTCTGGTTAAGCTAAACGAAAGGGTTTTGTATCGCAGATGAATTTCTCAAATTTAAGTAATTTCCCTTGATGATGATATTGGTGTGTACTACAGTTCTGTATTGCCAGCATGAATATCTTATGATATGTACTGAAGCTGTGTATTGCCAGCTTGGGCATGATATTGATATGTACTGGAGCTGTCTATTGCCAGCTTGGGCATGATATTGGTATGTACTGGAGCTGTGTATTGCCAGCTTAGGCATGATATCGGTATGTACTAGATCTGTGCCTTGCTTGTGCATGATATGGGTGTATATTGGAACTTTGAATAGCTTGCAAGGACATAATATGGGTATGTACTGGAGCTGTATCTTGCCAGCTTGGGCTTTATATGGGTATGTACTGAAGCTGTGTATTGCCAGCATGGACATGATATGGGTATGTACTGGAGCTGTGTATAGCCAGCATGGGCGTGATATGGGTATGTACTGGAGTTGTGTATTGCCAGCATGGGCATGATATGGGTATGTACTGGAGCAGTGTATAGCTAGAATGGGCATGATATGGGTATGTACTGGAGTTGTGTATTGCCAGCATGGGCATGATATGGGTATGTACTGGAGCAGTGTATAGCCAGAATGGGCATGATATGGGTATGTACTGGAGCTGTGTATTGCCAGCATGGGCATGATATGGGTATGTACTGGAGCTGTGTATTGCCAGCATGGGCATGATATGGGTATGTACTGGAGCTGTGTATTGCCAGCATGGGCATGATATGGGTATGTACTGGAGCAGTGTATAGCCAGAATGGGCATGATATGGGTATGTACTAGAGCTGTGTATTGCCAGCATAGGCATTATATGGGTATGTACTGGAGCTGTTATTAGCCAGCATGGGCATGATATGGGTATGTACTGGAGCTATATATTGCCAGCATGGGCATGATATGGGTATGTACTGGAGCTGTGTATAGCCAGCATGGACATGATATGGGTATGTACTGGAGCTGTATATTGCCAGCAAGGACATGATATGGGTATGTACTGGAGCTGTGTATTGCCAGCATGGGCATGATATGGGTATGTACTGGAGCTGTATATAGCCAGCATGGACATGATATGTGTATGTACTGGAGCTATATATTGCCAGCATGGATATGATATGGGTATGTACTGGAGCTGTGTATTGCCAGCATGGGCATGATATGGGTATGTACTGGAGCTATATATTGCCAGCATGGACATGATATGGGTATGTACTGGAGCTGTGTATTGCCAGCATGGGCATGATATGGGTATGTACTGGAGCTGTGTATTGCCAGCATGGGCATGATATGGGTATGTACTGGAGCTGTGTATTGCCAGCATGGCCATGATATGGGTATGTACTGGAGCTGTGTATAGCCAGCATGGACATGATATGGGTATGTACTAGAGCTGTGTATAGCCAGCATGGACATGATATGGGTATGTACTGGAGCTGTATATTGCCAGCAAGGACATGATATGGGTATGTACTGGAGCTGTGTATTGCCAGCATGGGCATGATATAGGTATGTACTGGAGCTATATATTGCCAGCATGGGCATGATATGGGTATGTACTGGAGCTGTATATTGCCAGCATGGGCATGATATGGGTATGTACTGGAGCTATATATTGCCAGCATGGACATGATATGTGTATGTACTGGAGCTGTGTATTGCCAGCATAGGCATGATATGGATATGTACTGGAGCTATGTATAGCCAGCATGGACATGATATATGTATGTACTGGAGCTGTGTATTGCCAGCATGGGCATGATATGGGTATGTACTGGAGCTGTATATTGCCAGCATGGGCATGATATGGGTATGTACTGGAGCTGTATATAGCCAGCATGGACATGATATGGGTATGTACTGGAGTTGTATATTGCCAGCATGGGCATGATATGGGTATGTACTGGAGCTGTATATTGCCAGCATGGGCATGATATGGGTATGTACTGGAGCTGTGTTTAAGCCAGCATGGACATGATATGGGTATGTACTGGTGCAGTGTATAGCCAGCATGGACATGATATGGGTATGTACTGGAGCTGTGTATTGCCAGCATAGGCATGATATGGGTGTGTACTGGAGCTGTATATTGCCAGCATGGACATGATATGGGTATGTACTGGAGCTGTGTATTGCCAGCATGGGCATGATATGGTTATGTTCTGGAGCAGTGTATAGCCAGCATGGACATGATATGGGTATGTACTGGAGCTGTGTATTGCCAGCTTAGGCATGATATGGGTGTGTACTGGAGCAGTGTATAGCCAGCATGGACATGATATGGGTATGTACTGGAGCTGTGTATTGCCAGCTTAGGCATGATATGGGTATGTACTGAAGCTGTTTATTGTCAGCATGGACATGATATGGGTATGTACTGGAATTGTGTATTGTCAGCATGGGCATGATATGGGTATGTACTGGAGTTGTGTATAGCCAGCATGGACATGATACGGGTATGTAATGGATATTCATTTGTCTTGGAATTACTTCTAACACAATTTAAGATGTTATATCAGTTGAGGGCACGATATCAACAACTTGATTTCACATTACATCCTGTCACTGCATATGTCTACATGTACAGTAATTTTTGTATTGAAACGCATGCTGAGTCATTAATTAATTTACTTGATAACTCCTCAGCACATGAATTAATAAACAGTTTGTCTGTGTTGGAGTCTGCAATCAGACTAGAGTCTGATCTTAATTACAAAGCAGCTGAATGAATTCATTTCAAACATCATTTCAAAAAGCATTCTGCAAGATGTGACCAGACCAGTCTGGCATGAAGGATTGGTACAGATGATTTGAATCCACTATTAAAAATAGTCTACATTACGAAAATTTAAAAAATTTAAATAATCTTTCAAAATACCACATATCAAATTTGTCACACATTTCACCATTAGTTGATGCGACCAAGACTTTGCGGATGGCTTGCATTTAGGGAAAGGAAGAACCCTATTGATTTATTTTGAGCATTATTTCCTTTTCAAATTATTGAAAAAATTTCCTTAACTCAGTAACCAGTTTTAGACAAATGTGCCAAAGAAGATTGTATGTACCAGCCTGCCTTAATATGGATAGCCATAAATTTAGTCATCACTCTACTGGGGTCTGCTCTTGTCACCTACCTACAGGTGAGGTAGCCATCATTCTCTTAGATATAAATTTTTTTAAAATTAGCAATTAATTTCTGTCTCTTCATTTTTAATTACCCTGCATTTGGAGGTAGGTGTTTGTTTTCCTGTCTGTCCATTTCTCCTCCCTGCCAAGACATGTTATCATGGATTGTATCTCTAGCCACAAAAATTGAGATGTAGCTGCATTAGGGAAGGACCAGCAATCAATTTGAAGTTTTTGCCCAGCATCAATTAAACATTTCTTGCAATGCTTACTCATCATCATGCTTAGAAGTTGGAGCATCTTTTCAGCCTGTCTTTGATCAAATTTAGTTTTCCTCATTGTTGTGTATATTCTTCAGTATTTTCAAAAAAATAAATGAACTTGGTTGGGAAAAATTTATTTTTAATTTTCTCTAATGTTAAAATTTTTTAAACTAACTACTCCTTGAGATTCTAATTGTCTCATTAAAACTGAGTTGTTTACATAATTGCTGTAATTTGCAATTATTAATTAAGCATAAAAATGTACCCTATTGCTCATATATGTATCCTACTGTGAATGGCATATATAGAATGTGTCCCAGTGACATATGTAACATATGTCCTACTGTGAATGACATATATAGCATATGACCTACTGTGAATGGCATACAAATGGTGTAATCCACAGTGGATGGCATATATAGCACATGTCCTATTATGAATGTCATATATATTATGTGTCCTACTGTTAATGGCATAGATAGAATGTGTCCTACTGTGAATGATGTATATAGCATGCATCCTACTGTGAATGGCATATATAGCATGTGTCCTATTGTAAATGGCATATATGGAATGTGTCTTATTGTCAGTGGCATATATAGCTTGTGTCCCACTGTGAGTGGCATATATAATATGTATAATACTGTCAGTGGCATTTACAGCATGTATACTACTGTGAATGATGTATATAGCATGCATCCTACTGTGAATGGCATATATAGCATGTGTCCTACTGTGAATGGCCTATATAACATATACAGTATGTATAAATAACCTATATAACACATAGCATGTGTACTACTATAAATGGCATATATAGTACATATAGCATGTGTACTACTATAAATGGCATATATAGCACATATAGCATGTGTACTACTATAAATGGCATATATATATATATATATATATATATATATATATATATATATATATATATATATATATATATATATATATATATATATATATATATATATATATAGCATATGTCCAATTGTAAATGATGATATGATTGGCTTGTGTCCTACTGTGAGTGGCATATATAGTATGTGTCCTTATCTTAAATTTGTAATAAAACCTCACATTTTGTCACCTGTTAATGCAACAAATTAAAAGTGTATTTAGTGATACTTATGAAAGAAAGGTTACAAAGCACATGTGCTTGCACTTAGTCTTTATATCATTAGTAACTTTAAGTTTCTTGTCTGTAAACATCTAACATCTAAGTCACACACTATTCATCTTTTATCTACTCGTGTAGCTTGTTACAGTGGTTCAGCTGGCCCAATACAACAATGTATATTTGCAATGGTTTATAAAGTTCAGAAGGGGCTAAACTTAGACTAGTGAAGGGGATTATATCCTATCTTTAATTTTGCTGAGGGTGTCCTAGGGGGCATTTTGTTTGCATGACCTTCACCCCAGGGTGGTAACTTTTCAACTCTTTTAGTCACCACCTGTAAAACATATGTACATGCTTCATACATGCCAAGTCCCCGTTTTGTCTGGGAGTCTTTTGATTTTTGACCCCATTTTTTTGATCTACTTATTTGCTGACAAGATCTCAAAGAAATAAAAAAAACCCTACCAAGCATAGGTATTTCCAGTTAAGACAGCAACTTGAGAAATAAACCGTTGATGTAATTCCTCCCCATTGCAAATTTTATTCTGAATTACTTTTGTTCATATGGAGCAAAATGGCAGTGGAAGAAGGCACATCACAATCGGAATTACATCAGTTTTGAATTACACATTCTGCAGTTTCCACAAACTGATCAATTTTATTTTTTTTTCCAGCCAATGGCAGCTGGCAGTGGAATACCAATGGTCAAGTGCTACTTAAATGGGGTCAAGATTCCTGGCCTTCTTTCCCTAGAGGCCTTCATATGCAAAGTGGGAGGAGTTGTTATGGCCATTCTTGGAGGGCTTGCCTGTGGAAAGGTTAGGATAAGCAGTCAAACCTGTATATTAAGAACAGTTGGACAGCACTCAATATAATACTTTTTAAATTATGTTTTCCATTTATTGAGCAAACCAATGAGATTAAGTCAGATGACTGTGAAATATTACAGGCTTAATTGCATATATTTCTGTTATTTTGCCAACCTGTTGTCTGTTCATAACATATTGCAGAGTATGCCAACTTTGCTTTTTTCACAGGCACCTGATGCAAACCTGATACTAAAATGATACACTTTCCTTTCCACTTAATTTTTTTTAGAGCTATTTAAGTTGAAATTTGATATAAATGTGCATTATCAATAAATGTCTTGTGGGGGGGGTATATCAAAGTCACAGGTCACTATATCATTACTAAATGTGTGTTGTGGGGGGTTATATCAAAGTCACAGGTCAATATATCATCACTAAATGTGTGTTGGGGGGGTTATATCAAAGTCACAGGTCAATATATCATCACTAAATGTGTGTTGTGGGGGGTTATATCAAAGTCACAGGTCAATATATCATCACTAAATGTGTGTTGTGGGGGGTTATATCAAAGTCACAGGTCAATATATCATCACTAAATGTGTGTTGTGGGAGTTCTATCACAGGTCAATGATTCCAGTCTGAGTCACATTTACCCTTCTGCTCTCAAACTTTATAGCTGTTTGATATAAGTGGATGGTCTGTTTTTGTTATTGTTGGGTTTAACACTTTAACATTTACTGGTCATATCATACTGTGGTGATGGAAGCTAAGTGTCTTAATTCCCATTAGAACACACATAAGATGCTGACAACTCAAGCTGGTTCAAATTGGTATTGAACCTGCCAGCCTTGAATTAGGAGTCAGCAACTTTACCATATCTATTAGATGAAACTTGATATACTTCTATAATGTCAATAGAAGATTTGTTGCTTTGCATATTTGGGGTCTTACTATTCAGGTCAAGGTCAGAGGTAATTATTTTAAGTTTCCTTTGTTTGCACCTTTATATGTAAAAGCTGTTTGAGTACATGGAAGAACTGCTGTACTTTTAAGCTTCTTTCTTTGATGTCATCACAGTGTACAGGTTATCTTCAAGGTTAAGATCATTAATCCTTTGTTGTTTTTTTTATATCCTTTTTACATTTTCTGTACTCATTCTCTAATGTCCTTGGAGATGGGGGAATAAAACATGGTTACTTTCCATGTCTTCCCACTATCTTAATATGCCTTAAAGGCCATAAAATTCTTTGAGGAGTGAAACTCGATTATTTTCTATGTCTTCACAGAACTTTTATAGCTTTACTGCCTTAAAGGTAATAGTCAGATTTCATTATTATGACCTCACCAAGGTAGGTGGAGAATGAAACTTCAGTGAATTTGCTCACATTTTTTAGACCGCAAAAGGAAATGCTAAAACCTACTTTATGCTTGCATCAACATAGCCTCCCACAAGAGAGAGATTGGTGAGAGACCTGGATATGCCAATACATTATGCAAATTTAGGTCTGTGCCATTTTTAGTTGCACATAACTTATAAGTTTGTACTTATCATATTTCTACATTCAGGAAGGTCCCATGGCACACTCAGGGAGCATCATAGCAGCAGGGCTTGGCAAAGGAAGAATACGACTATGCAGGAAAAAAAGAGTCTCAGTAAGATCATCATCTTAAATCTACTGTTTTAACATGCATTCATAGCATAGACCCAGATCTGTCACCATACTATGTGCAAAATGGTCTGTGTTTATACTATTTGTAGTTGAGTGTGCACTTCAAAATTTCTAATGAGAAGGTGAATAACTGTACCAATACAGCAACTATTGGCTATTTTATATTAGTCTGTACTGGTTCATTGGTATACTATTTTGTATTAGTCTATACTGGTTCATTGGCATACTATTTTGTATTAGTCTGTATTGGTTCATTGGTATACTATTTTGTATTAGTCAGTATTGGTTCATTGGTACACTATTTTGTATTAGTCTACACTGGTTCATTGGTATACAGATCTGCTGTAGCTTACACAAATCTCACTCTGTTGACCTGGTCCAATGGAATGCAAGCATCCCACTCAACCATTGACTGCATAATCTTGTAGTCACACAGTGAAACATTTGATAATCACAGGTAGGAGATGCTTTAATTAAGGAATATCATGAAATAGTTCAATTTGATCATGACTCATTTAATAATCATCAAATATTTCAAACTGGAAAATGTCTGCCTGCAGTGAAAAGATTATTCCATACGTATATGGTTTTATTTCCATGCCAAAGATAGGGATGCATAGCTGGTTGATATTAGAATGTACTTTACATACTAGTAAAAAGGATCACATGTTCTAGCACTGAAAAATATTATAAAACATTATGAACTATTCAATATGCTAATATATTATGTATGGCAAAAATGATAAAATGTTATGTACTAGTTAATATGATGATTCATTATATACAAGTATATATGACAATACAGTATGTACAGATAAATATGGTTGACAATACATTATGTAGAGATAAATATGGTAAAACATCAGGTATAGGTGTATATGATAATACAGTATATACAGGTGTTTATGATAATACATTGTGTACAGATAACTATGTCAATACATTATATACAGGTGTTTATGATAAAACAGTGTGTACAGATAAATATGTCAATACATTATATACAGGTGTATATGATAATACATTGTGTACAGATAACTATGGTAATACATTTTATACAGGTGTTTATGATAATACAGTGTGTACAGATAAATATGTCAATACATTATATACAGGTGTATATGATAATATATTGTGTACAGATAACTATGGTAATACAGTATATACAGGTGTTTATGATAATACAGTGTGTACAGATAAATATGTCAATACATTATATACAGGTGTATATGATAATACATTGTGTACAGATAGCTATGGTAATACATTTTATACAGGTGTTTATGATAATACAGTGTGTACAGATAAATATGTCAATACATTATATACAGGTGTATATGATAATACATTGTGTACAGATAAATATGTCAATACATTATATACAGGTGTTTATGATAATACAGTGTGTACAGATAAATATGTCAATACATTATGTACAGGTGTATATGATAATACATTGTGTACAGATAGCTATGGTAATACATTATGTACAGGTGTATATGATGATATTATTTACAGATAAAAAAATGGCAATACATTATATGCAAAGGGTATATGAATACATTTTATACAGGTACATATAGTAACATGTTATGTACATGAATATATTATAAAACATTGTGTGCTGTTAAATATGATAATATGTTATATACAGGTGTATATGACAAAACATTGTGTGCAGGTAAATGTGGTAATATATTATCTACAGGTAAATATGGTAATACATTATGTACCAGTAAATGTGTTAATACATTGTGTCCAGGTATATATGGTTATACATTATGTACAGAAAACTTTGGCAATACAGTCTGAACAAAACAATATGGTAATACATTATATACAAGTAAATATGGAAATGCATTATGTGCAGGTAAATATGATAATACATTATGTTAATGTAAATATGGTAATACATTATGTACAGGTAAATATGATTATTCATTATGTACAAATAAATATGGTAATTCAATAATGTGCAGGTACTTATGGTAATACATTATGTGCAGGTAGATATGATAATACATTATGTTCAGGTAAATATGGTAATACATTATGTACAGAAAAGTATGGCAATACATTATGTACAAATAAATATGGTGATACATAATGTACAGGTAAATATGGAAATACATTATATGCAGGTAGATATATATGCTACTACATTGTGTGCAGGTAAATATGATAATAATGTAATGTATGGGTAAATAAATATGATGATTCATTAGGTAAATATTATTATAAGTTAGGCACTGGTAAATACTATAATGGTATACTAGAGTTACTGTACCTTCTTTTGGACATTGGGTGTAATTAGGTCTTCAACGAGAAAAATATAGCATTTAAATGAGTTACCAATACAGTAGAATTATGAAAACATTTAACTGTTGCATTTTCTACATTCATCAGGATAGCGTTGATCACAGTCTTTTTTGTCTTATAATACTATGGCACAAACATGCCTAATTAAAAGATAGGGAACATATGAAGAGTATTTTAAAAAGTTCTAAATATTTTGTTATAACTTGCTTTTGCCTTTCAAACTCTCACTGTATTTTATTGCTGATTGGAAGATAAAATAACATTTCGTAAAATCATCCAGAACTGTACATTCACATAATTGGAGATTTGTAGATATATGTACGTGATATAACACAGGCAAATGACAGTAGTGACCTAAAACTGTAGATGGCAAACATTTCTGCTACTGTGTTTTGCTTTTAGTGTACTTTTTGACTGATATCAAGGTCAACTTGGATACAATTCTCTTAAGGCAGTTTCATTATTTTAAAGACGGTTGCAAACCATGGAAAATTACCCATGTCTTTAATGACCATTGTCTGTGATGATGAGTAGGAACTGGCTACTGTTAAAGGCGTCATTGATGACAATAATTATTATCATTATTAGAGGCATAAATCATCACTGTTTTAATGATGAGTAGAAACTGTTAAAGGCGTCATTGATGACAATAATTATTATCATTATTAGAGGCATAAATCATCGCTGTTTTAATGATGAGTAGAAACTGTTAAAGGCGTCATTGATGACAATAATTATTATTATTATTAGAGGCATAAATCATCACTGTTTTAATGATGAGTAGAAACTGTAAAGGCATCATTGATAACAATAATTATTATTATTATTAGAGGCATAAATCAACGCTGTTTTAATGATGAGTAGAAACTGTTAAAGGCGTCATTGATGACAATAATTATTATTATTATTAGAGGCATAAATCATCACTGTTTTAATGATGAGTAGAAACTGTTAAAGGCGTCATTGATGACAATAATTATTATTATTATTATTAGAGGCATAAATCATCGCTGTTTTAATGATGAGTAGAAACTGTTAAAGGCGTCATTGATGACAATAATTATTATTATTAGAGGCATAAATCATCACTGTTTTAATGATGAGTAGAAACTGTTAAAGGCGTCATTGATGACAATTATTATTATTATTAGAGACATAAATCATCGCTGTTTTAATGATGAGTAGAAACTGTTAAAGGCGTCATTGATGACAATAATTATTATTATTATTATTAGAGGCATAAATCAACGCTGTTTTAATGATGAGTAGAAACTGTTAAAGGCGTCATTGATGACAATAATTATTATTATTATTAGAGGCATAAATCATTGCTGTTTTAATGATGAGTAGAAACTGTTAAAGGCGTCATTGATAACAATAATTATTATTATTACTAGAGGCATAAATCATCACTGTTTTAATGATGAGTAGAAACTGTTAAAGGCGTCATTGATGACAATAATTATTATTATTATTAGAGGCATAAATCATTGCTGTTTAAATGATGAGTAGAAACTGTTAAAGGCGTCATTGATGACAATAATTATTATTATTAGAGGCATAAATCATCACTGTTTTAATGATGAGTAGAAACTGTTAAAGGCGTCATTGATGACAATTATTATTATTATTAGAGACATAAATCATCGCTGTTTTAATGATGAGTAGAAACTGTTAAAGGCGTCATTGATGACAATAATTATTAGTATTATTAGTGGCATAAATCATTGCTGTTTAAATGATGAGTAGAAACTGTTAAAGGCGTCATTGATGACAATAATTATTATTATTATTAGAGGCATAAATCATCGCTGTTTTAATGATGAGTAGAAACTGTTAAAGGCGTCATTGATGACAATAATTATTATTATTATTATTAGAGGCATAAATCATCGCTGTTTTAATGATGAGTAGAAACTGTTAAAGGCGTCATTGATGACAATAATTATTATTATTATTAGAGGCAAAAATCATCGCAGTTTTAATAATGAGTAGAAACTGTTAAAGGCGTCATTGATGACAATTATTATTATTATTATTAGAGGCATAAATCATCACTGTTTTAATGATGAGTAGAAACTGTTAAAGGCGTCATTGATAACAATAATTATTATTATTATTAGAGGCATAAATCATCGCTGTTTTAATGATGAGTAGAAACTGTTAAAGGCATCATTGATGACAATTATTATTATTACTATTAGAGGCATAAATCATCACTGTTTTAATGATGAGTAGAAACTGTTAAAGGCATCATTGATGACAGTAATTATTATTATTATTAGAGGCATAAATCATCGCTGTTTTAATGATGAGTAGAAACTGTTAAAGGCATCATTGATGACAGTAATTATTATTATTATTAGAGGCATAAATCATCACTGTTTTAATGATGAGTAGAAACTGTTAAAGGCATCATTGATGACAGTAATTATTATTATTATTAGAGGCATAAATCATCACTGTTTTAATGATGAGTAGAAACTGTTAAAGGCATCATTGATGACAATTATTATTATTATTATTAGAGGCATAAATCATCGCTGTTTTATTGATGAGTAGAAACTGTTAAAGGCATCATTGATGACAGTAATTATTATTATTATTAGAGGCATAAATCATCACTGTTTTAATGATGAGTAGAAACTGTTAAACGTGTCATTGATGACAATAATTATTATTATTATTAGAGGCATAAATCATCACTGTTTAAATGATGAGTAGAAACTGTTAAAGGTGTCATTGATGACAATAATTATTATTATTATTAGAGGCATAAATCATCACTGTTTTAATGATGAGTAGAAACTGTAAAGGCATCATTGATGACAATAATTATTATTATTATTAGAGGCATAAATCATCGCTGTTTTAATGATGAGTAGAAACTGTTATAGGTGTCATTGATGACAATAATTATTATTATTATTATTAGAGGCATAAATCATCGCTGTTTTAATGATGAGTAGAAACTGTTAAAGGTGTCATTGATGACAACAATTATTATTATTAGAGGCATAAATCATCACTGTTTTAATGATGAGTAGAAACTGTTAAAGGCGTCATTGATGACAATAATTATTATTATTATTAGAGGCATATCTCATCGCTGTTTTAATGATGAGTAGAAACTGTTAAAGGCATCATTGATGACAATAATTATTATTATTATTAGAGGCATAAATCATCACTGTTTAAATGATGAGTAGAAACTGTTAAAGGCGTCATTGATGACAATAATTATTATTATTATTAGATGCATAAATCATCGCTGTTTTAATGATGAGTAGAAACTGTTAAAGGAGTCATTGATGACAATATTTTTTATTATTATTAGAGGTGTAAATCATCGCTGTTTTAATGCTGAGTAGAAACTGTTAAAGGCGTCATTGATGACAATAATTATTATTATTAGAGGCATAAATCATCAATGTTTTAATGATGAGTAGAAACTGTTAAAGGCATCATTGATGACAATTATTATTATTATTAGAGGCATAAATCATCGCTGTTTTAATGATGAGTAGAAACTGTTAAAGGCGTCATTGATGACAATAATTATTATTATTATTATTAGAGGCATAAATCAACGCTGTTTTAATGATGAGTAGAAACTGTTAAAGGCGTCATTGATGACAATAATTATTATTATTATTATTAGAGGCATAAATCATTGCTGTTTTAATGATGAGTAGAAACTGTTAAAGGCGTCATTGATAACAATAATTATTATTATTACTAGAGGCATAAATCATCACTGTTTTAATGATGAGTAGAAACTGTTAAAGGCGTCATTGATGACAATAATTATTAGTATTATTAGAGGCATAAATCATTGCTGTTTAAATGATGAGTAGAAACTGTTAAAGGCGTCATTGATGACAATAATTATTATTATTAGAGGCATAAATCATCACTGTTTTAATGATGAGTAGAAACTGTTAAAGGCGTCATTGATGACAATTATTATTATTATTAGAGACATAAATCATCGCTGTTTTAATGATGAGTAGAAACTGTTAAAGGCGTCATTGATGACAATAATTATTAGTATTATTAGTGGCATAAATCATTGCTGTTTAAATGATGAGTAGAAACTGTTAAAGGCGTCATTGATGACAATAATTATTATTATTAGAGACATAAATCATCGCTGTTTTAATGATGAGTAGAAACTGTTAAAGGCGTCATTGATGACAATAATTATTAGTATTATTAGTGGCATAAATCATTGCTGTTTAAATGATGAGTAGAAACTGTTAAAGGCGTCATTGATGACAATAATTATTATTATTAGAGGCATAAATCATCACTGTTTTAATGATGAGTAGAAACTGTTAAAGGCGTCATTGATGACAATTATTATTATTATTATTATTAGAGGCATAAATCATCACTGTTTTAATGATGAGTAGAAACTGTTAAAGGCGTCATTGATGACAATAATTATTATTATTATTAGAGGCATAAATCATCACTGTTTTAATGATGAGTAGAAACTGTTAAAGGCGTCATTGATGACAATAATTATTATTATTATTAGAGGCATAAATCATCACTGTTTTAATGATGAGTAGAAACTGTTAAAGGCGTCATTGATGACAATAATTATTATTATTATTAGAGGCATAAATCATCACTGTTTTAATGATGAATAGAAACTGTTAAAGGCGTCATTGATAACAATAATTATTATTATTATTAGAGGCATAAATCATCACTGTTTTAATGATGAGTAGAAACTGTTAAAGGCGTCATTGATGACAATAATTATTATTATTACTAGAGGCATAAATCATCGCTGTTTAAATGATGAGTAAAAACTGTTAAAGGAGTCATTGATGACAATTATTATTATTATTATTACTAGAGGCATAAATCATCACTGTTTTAATGATGAGTAGAAACTGTTAAAGGCGTCATTGATGACAATTATTATTATTATTATTATTAGAGGCATAAATCATCGCTGTTTTAATGATGAGTAGAAACTGTTAAAGGTATCATTGATAACAATAATTATTATTATTATTAGAGGCATAAATCAACGCTGTTTTAATGATGAGTAGAAACTGTTAAAGGCGTCATTGATGACAATAATTATTATTATTATTAGAGGCATAAATCATCGCTGTTTTAAGGCATTGAAGGACCATTTGATGCTATAAACAATGGATCCCACCTTGTTGAATGGAATGGATCCCACATTGTTGAATGGAATGGATCCCACATTGTTGAATGGAATGGATCCCACATTGTTGAATGGAATGGATCCCACATTGTTGAATGGAATGGATCCCACATTGTTGAATGGAATGGATCCCACATTGTTGAATGGAATGGATCCTACATTGTTGAATGGAATGGATCCCACATTGTTGAATGGAATGGATCCTACATTGTTGAATGGAATGGATCCCACATTGTTGAATGGAATGGATCCCACATTGTTGAATGGAATGGATCCCACATTGTTGATAGCTGATTAAAAACAGATTTAGGTTGAAATCACCTAGAAGCTACTAACCAAATATGAAAAAGTATAAATATGAAAAAGTGACTAGAGACATAAATGAGATTGTCACATGTGATCAAATATGGGTTTACTTTTTGGAACCCAAATCAAGATAAAAATGAAGTCTGAATTGGAAAATATAAGCAAAACCACAATGGCTTCACATAGTGGGACTGTCTGGAGAGTGTTATAAGTATCTGGGCCTGACTATGCTAGAGTCACCAGACATTTTTTTAATTTATAGAGTGTTGGCAAAAGTTATGGAATGGTACCAAATGCTTGTACACGGACTTGTACTCAACATAGCCATCAACTCCATAGCACTGGCACATACATTTGCCATAATGACCAACTTCCCAAAGAGCACATCAGCCCTGATATACCTCCAAGTACATTTTGGCTGAATGTCATTATCAAAGATTGGCTAAGGGGTATATGATTTGAAGAATGCCATGCAGTTTGAATTGCATGTTTTTAGTGTATGAACAACAAATTAAAAAGTGATACAAAGTGGCATTTTAAAAATTGAGTAATCAGATGGTAGTCTTGGGGTCACCCAGTGCGGTAACTCATTATGTCACCCCCATAGACTTTCTTCCTGCACAAAATTTCAAATATTTTATAGACAGTCATGTGCTGTAATTCATGATGTCACTACCATGAACCCCTACCTGCACAAAAATTCAAAATTTGTAAAGACAGTCATTTTGGTGTCTCCCCCTCTAACGCTGTCACCTGGTGCAATCTAGTGACGCCACTGTGGGGAGCATTGTGACAGGATGCGTTGATGTTCTTTTCACTAATAAAAGAAATTTGTTGTCATGCACAAATATTCAGAACTTTTTCAATATCCCTCACATGGTTGTTTTTCACAAGCACATTGCATACATTTTTTCATTAGTTATTGTGAGAAGATGGCCAAAGTTGGTCAGTAACACTAGTGTTCATCACATCACATTTATAATGAAGTTTATCTATCTTAATACCAGTTGAAGGTCTTCATGAATTCAAACTTAATTTTGTAAGAGAATTTACAATTAAAGACCAAAGTTGTGTAAAATGTTCATCTTTATCCAACAAAATGTTTAATGGAATTGTAGCCATTGTTTGACTTGGGATTTTAGATGCATCAAAATTATATTTCTTCTAATGGACTTCATAGATTGAATTTTATTTGAGTCTTTGCATTAAGAAAATTAGGTCATATCCAGTTTCCACTTTTTTTTCAAACACAATTTGATAGAGTTATCTCCCTTGTTTGACCTTAATATTTTGCCATTTGTTTGTATCAGAATTTCATTTTTCTTTAATGTTTGAATTATTTAGCTCACTGACTTTTGAAGGATTTAATGGACTGTAACAAAAATTAAAGGACATAGTGGATGGAACTAAAATTGAAGGAATTAATCGACTGTAATTAAAATTTTTATAAGTTTAATATTTTGAAGACCTAGGTCAAAATCAGTTTTCACTCACTTCTGACATTTACAGAGTTATGGTTCTTGTTCTAGACTTAAAACTTTACCCATCAATTCAATCATATTATTGCAGACATCATCACCTTTCTCTAAAGCAATAAAGCAGCTTTTGAACTTAAAAGTGTTCCCCATAATTTTTAAGTGAAATGGCATGTGCTTCTGTAATAAATTGTCTAGATGGAAGCTAGTAATTTACCATAATCCAAATAAAAATTTGTGCTAGTACACAGGTGCCAGAAAAAACATTTGAACATTCAAAATGGTATGTATTGATATAATTTTTTTTTCTGTAGTTATACGAGGGCTTCCGTAATGACCACGATATTCGAGACTTTGTTGCAGCTGGAGCTGCATCAGGAGTGTCAGCAGCTTTTGGGGCTCCAGTGGGGGGAACACTGTTCAGTGTAGAAGAGGCAGCTAGTTTCTGGAATCAGGAATTGACTTGGAGAGTAGTAAGAATAAGTTAAAATTGTCCATTGTAGAAGTATTTGTCCAGAGTTATTAAGGTACTGAGTTTAAGACCACTCTTATTCAGCCATCCTTTATGCATTGGGAAATGGCCTTCTGAAAGGGATGTCTTTCCCAAGATGGACTCGTTTGTAAGAAGTATGTAATTAAAGTAAGAAAGCTACATGTAACTTCAAAATATCGTCATTATAAATTGGCATTAATTATCAAAAAGTCCAGTCAGTCAGATGTTGAAGATATGATGAAATAATATTAGATTTTTGTATACTCAAACTAATATGCTACTACATAAATTTAGATATTGATTTTGGAATATCAAAATTAGATTATTTAAATCTTATTTCTGCCCAATGTACTGCACTCCGCTGCGGACTTTTTTAAGTGAATGTGTGAAAAAAATCTAGTTATTGGTTATAATAATAGTCTTTGTTTAATATTAAGCCTTTCTAGCTGGAATAATGCCTCTAATATGTTTGTAATATAATTAGATTAAAAGGAGTAATAGGAAAGTTTGTGTTACCAATGGTGACATGAATATCTAATAGAAACGACTGTATCTCTGTGGAACTATGACATTTGTTTAAATTGTGATGTTATAGATAAGTCCTACAAATTATTTTTAAATATCTTACATAATTTCATTCTTAACAATGCTGGACACAGTCTGTAGTTGTAGATGTGTATGTATATTTGTACATAAGATATCTATTTTGTTTAAATTACTCTGTATTTTTTTAAGTTAGATCTATGGACTATGCAGTCTGATATAAAGAATTATAATCTTATCTTAACATATGCTGATAAGTTTGGCTTTGTACATATTCAAACCAAATCAATATATTGTAACAACAAATTAAAACTTAAATGGTCCTACTCCAAAGTCATATCAACATCCCATGTACATCTTGGTGATGCAAGCTTTTAACTGATTCATGTACATTTTAGAGATACAAGGTGTCAAATGGCCTATATACTTTAGTAATCCAAGCTGTCAACTGACCCATGTACAGCTTAGAGATACAAGTTGTCAATTAATCTATAAACTTTAGTAATCAAAGATGTCAACTGGCCCATGGACATCTTTGTGATACAGGTTTTTCAACTGACCCATGTACATCTTGGTGATGCAAGCTTTCAACTGACCCATATACTTCTTAGTGGTACAAGCTGTCAACTGGCCTATACACTTTAGGAATCCAAACTGTCAAATGGCCCATGTACTTCTTTGTGATACAAGCTATTCAACTGGCCTATGTACATCTTGGTGATGCAAGCTTTCAACTGGCCCATGTACATCTTGGTGATGCAAGCTTTCAATTGACCCATATACTTCTTAGTGATACAAGCTGTCAACTGGCCCATGTACTTCTCAGTGATACAAGCTGTCAACTGGCCCATGTACTTCTAAGTAATACAAGCAGTCAACTGGCCTATACACTTTAGTGATACAAGCTGTCAACTGGCCCATGTACATCTTTGTGATAAAACACTCAAGAAAATAAAGAAAAGGATAGAATACAATTTTAAGCACTTTGATATCATCTGTGTATGGATTTCAAAGCTGGAATAAAAGACCAAAAGTGTACATAATGTAGTTGACTTTTCAAGGTAAGATGATTAGGGAAAGAGCGCTGATGGTTTGTGGGAAATACTAAAACTGCTCCTAGCATTTGCAAAACAGTTTAAGAAACTGCAGAGGCTATTTGATTAATATAGAAGGATTTCTTGACTTTAATATTAAAATAACATAGAGACAAACAGTCATACATACAATTATAGTGTTATAAAAGATATACAATTTCACAATTAAAAAGAAAATTATACAATTTTATATAATACATTGGTATTAAGGCCATTAGGATACAAAGTATCTAATTTATGAATCCAATAAGTCTCTTTTATAAGTCTGTTCATGTCTCCATGCACAATATCTATTGGCATGAAAGAAAAATCGAGTAGACAGTGATTATGGGTGTTAAAATGTGTAGAAATATTAGATGAAAACTGAGGATCTTTATAATTTTTAATATGAAAGCGATGACTATTCATTCTTTTAGAAACTTGTTGAAGTGTTTGTCCAATATATTGCATGTTACATTTTTGACAGGTTATCAAATAAACCACATATGATATGCAGTTAGTGTTATAACATAGGGAAAATGTCTCTTTTGCATTAGCTACACTAAAATAACTACTTTCTCTTATGTTTGCACATTGAGAGCATCGATGTCTATTACATTTAGATGACGAGAATTGTCTTTTTTTAATTTTTTTCTGTATGTTTAGTTCTAATTAAAAAATCTTACAAATTCTTGTGTCTCTTATAAGCAACAATAGGCTTATTGTTGTAAAGGGATTTAACGCTGTTTTTATTTGATAAGTTTAGGAGACTCCAATATTTATTAATTATAAGACCTATATTAGGTAATGAAGGATTATATTGTATTGTAAAAGGAACTATATTTTTCTCCATTGTACAATTTGCTGTATCTTACTCAAAATGAGGCATGGAATTATCGGCGTTTGTGTTGTTTTTTTAATCCCAATTCTTGACTTTAATATGACATACCATGTCTCACCAACATTCTATTTTAGAGTGCCTGCATGGAATAAAAATAGAAGTTATTTCATTGTAAACTAATTCAAGTATGCATAATTTACATTTTGACTGCCAAAATGCTGCCAGATTTATTTGGTACAAAATCACATATTTGTATGCCCCACCAACTGTTCTGTTTGAATATACGCAAGGAACTATTCTTATTGGAATATTATTCATTTTCGCTCAAACAGCCACTGTGTGAGAAAAAACATCAGTCTTACTGTAAAGTAGAAAATGAAAATGTCCTTCCTATTACTACAAGATTGCATTGTATGTTTTGCTATAATTGCCAATGTTTAACATAATCAAGTAATGAATGCAGTGCAGCATTAGGGGATATTACTTGAACTTGCAAAATTCACACTGCTACTAAAGTAGTCTGTATGTCTATTTTTTCAAGACTTAAAACTTGGCTATGAACAAATGAGTTTTACACATGCAACTTTTATTTCATCATTGAAAGTCTCTTGACTTTGATCAATCTGTCTGACCCAGGAGAATGTGTCTTTTGGGAGGCAGAAACAAAAATCAATTTAGCTAGTTTTGTATCTAACTAATGATGCAGCATTGTGTCTGGTAAATCGTTATCAATAAGTTCAGACCATGAAAATCTCACACTTTTATGTTATTCACTTGTAAGTGACATTTATCAATATATTTATTCTTATTTTGTAGGGAAATTAAATTATTATTATTATTATTATTATTATTATTATTATTATTATTATTATTATTCTTTTAATATTAAATTTGGTATATTTTAAGAGTTATTGAATTATATGGACCATAAAATTTTGACTTTTTAAATTCTCATTAACCGCTATTATGAGAATTAATATTAAACTTAATAGTGTAGTTAGAGGTTCCAGTTTTCATAATATTTTTATATCAGAGGTTAACAAAGAATAAACTGCTGGAAATGCTGGAATATTTTGCTTAGGATTTGGTCATATGTAGTAAGTTTTGTAATCTTTGCAGCATTCTAAATAATATTAGTTGATACAGAGGTATGTTAGGTATGTTGAAGATTTGGGAACATACTTAAGGCCACTTATTGTACATACTGTGCCGCCGCATTCCATTAATGATCTGACTCCTAGATAGATTTCACTGTATACTATGAGTACATTTCACTGCATTGTTCATTTCACTGAGTTTCATAAGATTTGGATGAAAATCTTAACAAAACTATTTTGTTATAAAGTTCAAAAATTTTCAAGAGATATAGATTTTTAGTTTGCCTGCAACAGCATGTAATATTTTGGGGGCATGAAGATTCTGTATGTTATGTATAAATGTTTTGCAAGTCAGATATAGAGATAATATGTTATTGTACATGGAGTAGACATGACAATTGTACAGAAAATGCATCACAGGGGTGATATCATTATACACATCATTATAAAGGGGAAAGACAAGACACTTGTACAGAAAATACATCACAGAAACGATACATCTTTGTCCAGGGGTGCTGGCAAGACACTTGTGCAAAAAATAAATCACAAGGGTGATACATCTTTGTACAGGGGACAGACAAGACACTTGTACAGAAAATACATCACAGAAATGATACATCTTTGTACAAGCCACTTGTATAGAAAATGAATGACAGAAACTATACATCTTTGTACAAGGGGCACACAAAACACTTGTGCAGAAAATACATCACAAGGGTGATATATCTTTGTACAGTGGACAGACAAAACACCTGTACAGAAAATACATCACAGGGGTGATACATCTTTGTACAGGGGACAAACAAGACACTTGTATAGAAAATACATTACAGGGGTGATACATCTTTGTACAGGGACAAACAAGACTTGTACAGAAAATACATCACAGGGGTGATATATTTTTGTACAGGGGACAAACAAGACACTTGTACAGAAAATACATCACAGGGGTGATACATCTTTGTACAGGGGACAGACAAGCCACTTGTATAGAAAATAAATCACAGAAATGATACATGTTGTACAGGGAAAAGACAAGACACTTGTATAAAAAATAAATCACAGAAACTATACATATTTGTACAAGGGGCACACAAAATACTTGTACAGAAAATACATCACAGAGTTGATATATAACATTATACAGAAGAAAGACAAGACACTTGTACAGAAAATACATTACATGAGTCATATACATCATTATTTAAGGGGAAGACAAGACACTTGAACAGAAAATACATCACAGAAATAATACATCATTGTTCAGGGATGCTGGCAAGACACTTGTACAGAAAATACATCACATCACAAGGGTGATATATCATTGTACAGTGTGCAAGCAAGACATTTGTACAGAAAATACACTCCAAGAGTGATATACCATTCTCAAGTGGTCAGGCAAGACACTTGAACAAAAAATACACCATTTGAATGATACATCAGTAGTAGGAGTAAAGGCCGATTTTGACCCAGAATCCCCTAAAAAGCCCCAAACAAGTATTAATGATCACCTCGTCAACACCCCATGATCACCATCTTGTGGATGACTAAAACATATGATACATCATCATCAACATCATGATTCTCTGTGAGCTATCTCATATGACAATATATTCGACGATCGTACTTGTTTGGGATTGTTTAGGAGTCTCTGATCCATAACCAGCCTTTTCCACTATTAATGTTGCATTTTCAAACATCATCCCCAATGATCAATGTTTTAACTGTGGAATCTCATAAATATTTCATAGTCACAATGGTAGAGACTAAACTTTACTTAACTGTTTACACCACAATGGCATTCAAACAAATCTGTCGTTTGCAGCTTGTGAAAAGGATATTTTTGTCAGTCAACTATACTTTTGACTGATTGAGATCAATGGTAAGTTTAGTATATTTCTGTTGACTGATCAGATCATTAAAGTTTTTAAACTCCTCTGATAACTTCTGACTCAACTGTTCAAGGTAATCGAAATATCCACTGTCATCAGGTCTGATGAGCATCAGTTTTAACTTGTCACGAGCTGTGGCAAAGCATATGCCTGATATTTCATTATTAATTTCAATTGTCAGCTGTTTGCAATCTATCATTAGATTTGTTTTTAGCCATTGTACTGCGACAAGGTCTTCATAAAAATATTTCATGCTGACAAAATCATTGTCTGTGATGGATGCAGAAGATGCTAGTGATGAAGTTGTCATTGAAAAACTAGTAGACAAGATTACAATTCCCCACAATATCAAAAACAAATTTTCCAGCTATAGCAAAGATGACACTTTTTTTAACCATAACGAGCAGGGTGACAGCGTCAACTTTGTCGACAAAACAAATTTCAGCAGACCAACAACTTGATGGTATAATGTAAAAGATCACATTACCAAACAAATTTTCAAATTTAATTTTACTGTTGCCAAGCAACAACTGTTTTGGCAGCTGATCAAACCTTTTTGAACATCAAAATTCCAGGCCAAACCGAAAAATATAAAATTCCATTTTATATTCTTCAAGATGTTTAACTTAATGATGCTCTTGGACAATCGCAGGCAGTAACTAATATCATTGTATAAACCAGTAAAGTGTAAATCTGTCCAATGCGAGTACAAGGAAATCTTGAGAAACATTATTTTATTGACCAGGTTGGGATCAAGCAATTAAAGTTATCAATATACACGTGCCACTTCACCAAACTTTTACTGCCTTTTCTCCTAATCACTTTTTCGATCACAAAAACATCTTGCCAAGTTTTTTTTATAGTTCTTGTTCATAAAAACTACCTATAATGGGCTCCACTGATAAATCTTTTAAAGCATACATTATGGGTATTGTTAAAAGTTCTTTATCAATGACAAATACTTCTTTGCTCCATTTTGGAGTAAATCCTTTTTCATTACCTTTTACATCAGAGAAATCTGAACCCAATCACCCACTTTAAATTTATGCCTGCAGTACATGTTTTCATTTGCCAGTATCGGATTTTTAACAGCGTCATTGAGTGACATTTTGATAGTTCAATATTTTGTGTTATTGTACCTGTCCATGATTTGAGAAAGATCATCGATATACCTGTTCGTGTTTTTAGCTGTCAAATGTTTGTGTATTAGCTTGTTTAGCATGCGATTAAAGTTGTTTAATGACGCTGCTTTTACCCTTGTTTCCTGTGACATATTTTTAATGGTTTTTTTGTTCCAGAAACTACTCAAACTTTTTACTGAAAAACTCAGTTTTTGTTAATCATATCCAATGATGGTATTTCTCTAGAAACAGCGTGTAAAAAAATTGAGCCTCAACTCGCAACTAAAAGACATGCTTGCAAAATGGCTATTATCTCCTACAAAAGATTACTTGATCAGATACAATCTTACTTACAGGGTATAAAATATGATATGGATGATTTAATACACAAGTTTTATGCTATCAACAGTATACTTACTGATATTCTACCCAAGAGTGTCAACAGGTATGAAATATTTTTTTTAAAAAGTATGTAATTTTGTGTGAACAATATAAACAATGTTTAAAAATTTGACAGTCACAAATAACTACAATAGCAAAATCAAATCGCTAACAATAGATGCCAAACAGATGACAGTTGAAATTAATAATGAAATATCTGTTATATGCTTTGCTATTGCTCATCGGATCTGATATTTTGATTACCTCGAAATTATTAGCATAGTTTTAATTTTTTCACGATCCAATCAGTCAACAGAAATATAATAAACTTGCAATCAATCTTGATCGGTCAAAAGTATATCTTATCAACAAAAATATCCTTTTCACAAGCTGCAAATGAAGGATTTATTTGAATGCCGTCGCTGTGTAAATGGTAAAATAAAGTGTAGTCTCTACCAATGCGACAATAAAATATTTCTGTTATCTACAGTGGAAACATTGATGATTGCGGATGAGGTTTGAAAATATAACAGTAGTAGAGTAAAAGGCTGGTTATGGATTGGATACTCCTAAAAAGCCAAAAACTAGTATGATCATTGAATATATTGTCATATGAGATAATTCACAAAGAATGATGATGTTGATGATGATCTATCATATATTTTGGCCATCCACAAGATGGTGATCATGGGGGTGTTGACGAGGTGGTCAGTTATACTTGTTTTGGGCTTTTTAGGGGTCTCTGGGCCAGAACCCACTCTACCCTTACTACTTCATTGATTGAAATGTCCAAACAAGCTGTCTTTAAAGTCAGCTAGAAGACACAAGCCATGCACCTCAGCTATCAACAACATGGTAGTAGGGGATGCCAAGGATTTTACATACCTGGGTGAATAGTCAGCTAGCAATGTGGCATAAGCAAGGACATCAATCAAATATTGACAAAATGCCTGCTGGCGACTCTAAACCATCCAGAAATCTCAGTGGAATGGCCTGAAGTAAAATTCTACTGTGTCAGATTTCTCGGTGGATCTGAATGCTGTCAGCATAACAAAAGATAACTTGAACAATCTCTCTGCTTACCATGTCTTCAAGGATTATGTCAGATCTTCTGGCCAAACAATTATATCATAAATGAAGGCCTTCACAAGAAAACCAACTGACTGGTCATCAAAATAAAAATAAATGGCAGGAACATGTCCTATAGATGCCCCCTCCTTAACAGCATTACCAGGACAGCACTGATTTGGACAGTGAGAAGCCGAAAATGACCTATCTACAAGTGATGATATCCTGTTGGTCCTAAATGAATGAAATGAAAGTCATATTGACATGGGGGGGGATAGCAGTAGTCTTACCCGATTCCAAATAAAAATGTTACATCTTAGATATTAAATATGACCATCACTGTGGTCATCTTGAAAATCTTGTTACTACCACTCCTTCTAAAAGGATGGGTATATCAACACCAAAAGGCTTCTTGTGATAATTAGCTGGTCCTAAATGATAATTATAAGTTCTACACTGATATCCAATATGGCCACCATCTTGAAATGATTTTATTGTTAGAAAGATACATCAACATGAGATGTTATGACATTGTTATCATTGAAGGGCTTAAACTATGTAACAAGAAAAAGAAACAACCAAGAAGTTTTGTAAAATTTATAATATAAATTTATTTCTCAAATACACAAATTTGTGATATTGACATAGTACTTTCACCAGAAGACTTCTTATATTTAGTAGGTTCTAAACTAAATTAGTCAGCTTAAAAATCTGATTATTGCTACTTCTCAAGGATGGCTACAGACATTGGGTTTTCACCAATACACTACTTTCAATATCTTGTTATTTCCAAATGAAAATGTAATTCTGATAAGGGGTTACAAGTTGTGAAGTGGTCTGAGGTGCCCACATTTACATATCACAAACATATCCCCTCTGTCTGTGTGGGTGTCAGTCTCAGCTCGGCCAATGTGAGAACCAATAGATTCCTGTGGATTGGTAGTTCTTCCCACATTTTTCCTTGGTTCTTCCTCCACCAAAATATACTGGCTGCGATGTATTGCATATCATGTGCTGGAAATAGTATTAAACCCACAAAACCAAAACCAATTCTGACATCAAGTATAGCCCCCACAATACATGTACCTAGCTTGAAAATCTATTTATAGCTACTCCTCTTGAGTGGATGGTTATATCAACATGGTCTGTTTACTAAAAGACTTTTTGCAATGTCTTGCAGGTCATGAATTAAAATGGTGTCTCAAAGATCTTGTTATGGCTATATATCACAAGCAAAATTATAATAATGGTGTCTAAATGAAAATATAAAACTACCACATGTGTACCATATTTATAATGGTAGAAATTTTATATTGTTACTTTAGTGATATCTTACATTATGGAAATTAAGCAATCAAATCATCTAGTAGAAAAATTGTGAAAATTAAATTGTAGATTTCCAAAAATATAAATTCTACAATTTTAAACTTGTTATTTTCAACATAGACTGTAGATGAGAAACTGCTTTTAAAATTATATAATTTAATTCACTTCCAAATTCTTAAAATTAGAATTTAGACAATTTGATAATGTTACAAGAGTGCACAAGTTCTTTCCTTTATATTGTAATTTCTTTTATTTCTTTTTATATGTTTTTGCTTTTTGTTTGTTTTGTGAATGTATGGACAGTCGGGTTGTATTTGAATAAAAAGCTATTGAAAGATGTTGGTATTTATATTTCAAGTACTTTTGTATTGGCAGTTTTTTGCAGCCATGGTTGCTTGTTTCTTCACCAACTTCCTGCTGAGTTCATTCAAAGGGAACCCAAATCATTTGTCAGCACCTGGTCTTGTCCGCTTCAGTGTTTTTAAAGTAAGTCTGTTTAGTAATTTTATCTCACCTTTAATTTTTTTGGCAATTTTAATGAACTGCTAACCAATTTCCAGCTTCTGTTGTTTCAACATTTCTCTCATTTCTCATTGCCTTTCTTTTTATTTATTTCTTTTTTCTTTCAATCTTTTCCAATCATTTTTTTCTAGATTTCTTCCTTTATAAACATTCCTCTATATATATATATATATATATATATATATATATATATATGTATATATATATATATATATATATATATATATATATATATATATATATATGTATATATTCACATGTAGTTGATCTGGTAAGGGTAATAGAAAATACTAAAGAAAGCTCTGTCTTGTTTAAGCAACATTTGCTTTTATTGACAACTTGATGGGGAACCATTTGTTGAATTAAAGAGATTTGACTGTATGTCTGTATATCTTTGGAAATATTCACATCTTGAGACTGTTTGAATGCAATACTGATTCTAATTAGTTTTTGCTTTTTCTTTCAGGATCTCAGTTTTGATCTCATAGAGATCCCAGCTTTCCTCATAATGGCTGTGATAGGTTAGTAATTCTTATTTTAGGGTCTCAGGGAGATATATTGGTTTTGTGTCACTTATTGTCTGTCTGTCTGACCATCCCACTCTCTTTTAAGTAAGATAGATCAATAAACATTGAACCAAACATGACAAGATTTGGCATTTAGATAGATTTGGTAGGTCCCAAAACCTCACTAGGTTTTGGTGACTTATTACCTTATTGCTTTTTGTACAGTTTTATATTCATGCCACAAGGCATAGCATATTCTGCTATGATGCTGTCCATCCAACTGTTCCTTGTTTTGTTTCTGCACAACTTCCGTTCTCCACTATATATCTGACTGTGTAATAAGCAAGGTAGAAGGATATAAATATCAGACACAAAAATTCAAAGGTCAAGATCACATATACTGAAAGAAAGGAATCTTTTTCCACACAATAACTTGAATACCATATACTTTGAGCAAACTCTATAAATGGCTTGAATTTGAGCTAACAAAGTCACATTGATTTTGGGGTAAAAAAAATCATAATCACTGGCTCTAGGAAGAAAAATGATTTCAGCATGATATTTTGAGTTCAATTTTCACCAACTTTGACTAAAGTTTTGTTGCATGGTTTGCATTTGAGACAAGAAAATAGCTATGCATTTTGGGTCCAAAGGTTAAGGTCACAAAGACTAAAAAAAGGGAAAACAATTGGCACAAAAATTACTTAAGTTCTGTACCACTTGCCTTGCCTAATTTGTATTGCCAGCTTACATTTGAAACAAGAAAGACAGCTGATTTTGGGGTTAAGAGGTCAATGATCAAGGTCATAGTGATTAAAGGAAATTAAAATTGTTTGAAGTCCTCAAGCACAAAACATGATTGAACTCTGTGAAAGTCTAGACTTGAGACAAGAAAAGGACCTATAGAATATTGGTTCATAAATAGGTCAGTGGTCAAGGTCACTGAAGTTAAATGAAGAATAATGGTTTTCACATGATGGCTTTATGATTATTTTAGGAAACTTTTTGACAAAACATTGCATGACTTGTAGCATCAACTCTAGGTTTTCATTAAAATACTTCTTGCAATATTTAGATGGTTTTGAAAAAAGTCTATGGGCATGTCTGACTATCAACATATCCTGTTATGAGTCTATGCACAGGTCTGACTATCAACATATCCTGTTATGAGTCTATGCACATGTCTAACTATCAACATATCCTGTTATGAGTCTATGTGCAGATCTGACTATCAACATATCCTGTTATGAGTCTATGTGCAGGTCTGACTATCAAGATATACTGTGACGAGTCTACGTGCAGGTCTGACTATCAACATATCCTGTTATGAGTCTATGCGCAGGTCTGACTATCAACATATCCTGTTATGAGTCTATGCGCAGGTCTGACTATCAACACATCCTGTTATGAGTCTATGCATAGGTCTTACTATCAACATATCCTGTTATGAGTCTATGCGCAGGTCTGACTATCAACATATCCTGTTATGAGTCTATGCTCATAAGATAAGTACCAGAAAAGAGTGAAGACAAGAAGCTTAGGAAAATTTAACAATTATTTATTTCCCTAGAATACAAAGTGAAAAATGGTGAAAAAGAACTTACAGTTTTGCAAATTAAATCCAAAAATTGAAAAAGAAGTCCTAGTAATAAAAAGTCTTAAATGAAACTGAGTTAGAGTCCTGATGAAATCCAGAATTGAAGGAGATGACATCTGTAATATCCTACAAAGTGCAGATGTGTCAACAGTCTCTTGCTGAATCACATAAAATAATATTCCAGTTTTGAATTCAGTATAAATTCCAATGAATGTCATTATCCTGGAATTTTGTCAGAGCACTTCTGTATTTCCAGAAAAAAATAAATCACTTGAATTCAATAATTTGAAGAAAATAAAATTCAGCCCCAACTGGTCACAACATGATACAACTTAACATGTTAAATGATTTAAGCTCAACTGACAAAACCTTTATCAAAACATCAGTTATACAATTAATTAAGATGCAAAACAGATTCCCTGGATGAGGGTAAAAAAAAATTCTTCTGGAAAATATAGAAGCTTGTTATGAATTGGCTAATGACACTTGTCATGTAGTCCAGGTATGACCTTGACTTAATGAATTTTACTCTAAGAAAGATAAAAAAGTTTTAAAAAGTTGTTTACCAAAACTGTCACTGATTTTGGAACAAGAGCATCAACTAGATACTCTGTTTCATTTACCGAATTCTGGACAAGGTCAAGTCCACTAAACAATGTTACATTACAATGGCATGTAATGGAATAAAATAAAAGTTTAAAACTAACAAACAAAAACTTAATTTAAATATACATAACAATCCACACTTTTGTAAAAGAGTTAATATAGACATAGGTGATCTTGTGGTGAACTCAAAGATCATTGCTGTCATTTTTCATTTCAGTTTAGTTTATAAATATGGTGACTTGAACAAAATTATACAAGTGAATTTTGACCAGATATTTTATTTAGCTTCATTCCAGGGAACAACTTGATGATTCACATTTGGACAATGATTTTAAGGTCAAGGATATTGACTTTTAGTTGTACTGGGCTCTAAGCATGATAACACAACAAGTATGAATGGATTTTTATCATTTAGCCCAGTCTGTTGATATGTATATATGTTGAATGCCTTGAAGGATATGACAGCTTAGCTTATGGTTATGTCTTGACATTGTCTGAAATGAGATCATTCATTTTTGTTCCAGTGTATCTGTTTCAAGGTCAGTGCCCATGAATCTGATATCAGTAATATAAAACCTGTTACTAGTTGGTGCTTTTCTAGAGGAAAACACCACTTCTGTATGATGAGAATGAGTCCTTCATTTTGGGGGAACCAGATGATTCTAGAATACTAGATTGCCTTACAGACACCCTAATTGACACATTACCCAAATTTAGTCTGTATACTTACATTGATTCTATTATTGTTTTATTACAGTAATGAATTTTATTTCACAATTTTTTATATGTGGTTTGTGCTATCTTTATCTAAGAAAAGCAGACAGTACATCAGTTTTTCCTCATGATGTGTGTTTAGGTAGTATTCCTTTTTATTATCCTTTTCAGTAGCAATCCTGTCTTCATTTCTTGCCTATCTCTGGTTGGGAGAGGTCAGAAGTTGGGTGAGGTCAGGGGTTGAGTGAGGTCAGGGATCTTGCTGTCTTCATTTCTTGCCTATCTCTGGTTGGGAGAGGTCAGGAGTTGGGTGAGGTCAGGGGTTGAGTGAGGTCAGGGATCTTGCTGTCTTCATGTCTTGCCTATCTTTGGTTGGGTGAGGTTAGGGGTTGGGTGAGGTTAGGGGTTGGGTGAGGACGGGGGTTGGGTGAGGTCAAGGGTTGGGTGAAGTCAGGTATCTTGCTGTCTTCGTTTATATTTACCTAAACTTAATTCAGTTTTAGAAGAGGAGTTTTGTTTTCTCTGGAGTCAAAACTATGGAATTCCATACCACCTTGAGTCAGCTGACTCAATCTAGATTTTTAAAAGCTTTTTAGTCAACATCTATAGGAACAATCATTTTGTTTTAATTCAGGATGACTACTCTTTATAACACAGTACTCACCTATAAATGTTTTACACATGTTCGCTAATATATATATATATATATATGTGTGTGTGTGTGTGTGTGTGTGTGTGTGATAGAGAGAGGGTCATTTGTGTATGCAAATTTGCCACATTTCTATTATACATGTGTGTGTTTATATATATATATATATATATATATATATATATATATATATATATATATATATATATATATATATATATATATATATATATATATATATATATATATATATGTGTGTGTGTGTGTGTGTGTGTGTGTATGTGTGTGTGTTTATGTTTGTGTGTGTGTGTGTGTGTGTGTGTGTGTGTGTGTGTGTGTGTGTGTGTGTGTGTGTACAAATTTGCCACATTTCTATTAGGATCCAAACACTTGCTGAGAATTTAGATTATCACTGGGTTATTTTTAGAAACAGTTATTTTCCCAAAGATTCAAGAAAAGCATTTGAAAAATTGTCATATCATATTGTCTCCCTTTGATTGTAGTATTACTATTTTCTTTAAACATGCAGTGATGTGATGTGATTATGAATTTTTATTATAGCTTTAAAAAATTTTCAGTCATATCGCTGCCATGTCTGCAGTGTGGCAGTTTATAGTGATGTCTAGCACTGGGGCATCATGCTGCAGACATGTAGTATGATGTCCCACCCAGTCACATTGTCCTGACACCAGGCCAACCAGCCGTAACACTAACCTCTTAATGCTAAGCACCAAGCAAGGAAGCTGTTAGTACCATTTTTGTAAGTCTTTGGTATGACTCGACCGGTGATCGAACCCACGACCTCCAACATCCAAGGCAGACACCCTAACCACTAGGCCACAGGAGCGATTTAAACATGCAGTCTTGGTAAGAGTGTCACTGTTAAAAAGACTAATGAAATGAGACTACAGTTATATGACTTATAATTATATTTATGGTCTTAAATGTTTCTTCCTTTGATTTCTTTTTTAGGTGGTCTCATTGGTGCTGCTTTTGTTTTCCTAAACTACAAGCTGACTGTTTTCAGGAAAAAGTAAGCATGCCATTTTTTATTTCTGCTTTATGTTCAACTTTGTTTCTGTGTTGTCAAAATGACAATGCTAGTACAGTAACATCAGATTTATGCTTGTTTACTTGTCTGTCTGTAATGCAGCAGCAGCTCATCACAGTAAAAAGTGAAAATATTAAGAAGTTTTGCTTAGCCTCTCAAATACAGGTGAAAGAGAGGTATCACTTTTCTGACAAGAGTGTCATCATTTTAAGCATTAGTATAAATAGTTTTGTATTTAACTGTTCTCCTGATTCTTATGATCAGTCATGGAAAATGCATTTTTATGCATTGACTTTGCTGGTCATATTGAATCAGGTAAAACAGCATTCTGTGGAATTCTTTTTGTGCTCCTAATGTTGCTAGGGCATCTTGAATTGGTCCAGTCTGTCTGTCTCAAGAAGCTTGTTGCTAAATTTCAAAAAAATACTTCTTGATGTAGACAAATCAAACTTTCCTGACATGTTTCTGTTCATATGTAAATGAACTAAGTTGATTTTCCACCATATTTGAATGTTTTTTTGGATTTTATAGTTGGTTTATATAATTACTTTTTACAAAATATCATTCTCAAAACCTTGAGTGCATGGTCATGCCAAAAAACCACATGACCTTGATGTTGGCAAATTTAGTTTGTTTTGTATGGTTATGTACATAACTAGATTTTTTTATGTTGTTAAATTTTGGTGATGGCTTGATACAATTTTGGGTTTTTATGTAAATAGACTGTTTTCATCACACTGGGGGCATCAGTGTGTTACAAAGACTAGGATAGCTTGTGTATTTCTTAAGAAGTGTTTGCTTGCTAATACAAGATCATGAGCATACAGTATAATTTTTATTCAACATTTTTTCATATACAGTCTTATCATGATGGAGTATCATTCTTAAAATGTGTTTTGCACACTCACAATTCCACTAGTATCTTATCTGGTACAAGAAAGGAATGCTTTATGCTAAATTTGATCTAAAGGATAAAACTTTTAAATCTCACACAGCAGTTCTTATTTTAGAGCCATCATTAATTGAAAAGTGATAGATTTGGACTAAAATTTTTCTACCACTACTTCTGGTATTATGTTCTCTTCGATGTGAACAGTTTATTTAGATTTGGTTAAAGTTTTGCATTTGCTTATTAAACCCCTAGATGGATTCTTTAAACCTCCATGAGGATTCTTTTAAATCTCTTATACATATTCTTTTAAATCCCTGGGATGATTCATTTAAAACCCTATGTGGATTCTTTTTAAATCCCTGGATGGATTATTTTAAACTCATGTGTTAAAGACTTTCGTTTCACATTATTGACCTTGAGATTTCATTAGGTCTGCAGCAAAATGGCCTGTTCTCCCTCCCTGCTGCTTGGATGAAGTAAAATGTGCAAGTCATAGAAAGCAATTTCTAAATATTATGTGATAGAAGACATAGTCTAAAAATGTCAGAAGCATACAGGACAATTGTTTGAAACTCAAAAAGCACATTAACATCAAGGATACTTTCTAGCATAACTCATTTTTGTGAAAATATGAAAAAAGCAGAAAAGCAAATAAAACTTATGATGCCACAATTACATAAAAATATAAATAATCAAATCTGCAGTCCTATAAATGGATTATTGAAAAAACTAAAATGTTACTGGTTATATTAAGTTATGCATGGTGCCATGCATGTTCATGGTTGAAAGAAAGGGTTAATTCATATATTGAATTGAATGCTTCATTGTGCTGTTTATGAATATTTATAGTAATGTTTTCTTGGCAATAATAAAATTAGTACAAATAGTATGGTATGAAATCACTTGCCTATTTGCTCCAACTTACATGCTACAGGGAATAGCTTAGTAATCCTTTTAACTCCTATTTTAAACTTTCAGAAAAAACGTAAAATTAAAATGGTAGCTGATAAAGCATTTTTACTGATTTGCAATTACAAGACTGTAATCTCATTACAACTATCAGTTAAAATTAATTACAATGTATAGTTTCATCTTTGCTTTTTTTTCAATCATATGGCCAGAATACATGTACCTGCATTCATTAAAAACGCTTTCAGATATCACTAAATAGGTGTACATATTTCTATACATGTTCAAAATGTGTTTATAATATTAGAACAAAGTCATAAAACAGATTTTTTTAACTTGAAAATAAAGTACTTCTTAAAATCAATCTTTAAAGCATACTGATAAATAGGGGACATAATTCAAAAAAGCAAATAAAAACAAGCAAGTATATATATATATATATATATATATATATATATATATATATATATATATATATATATATATATATATATATATATATATATATATATATATATTGTATTTCATTCTCTGCTTCATATTTTTCCTGTTCAGCTCCCACTTCTTGCTCAGTTCAAAAATAGAGGTCCCTAAAATTCAAGTCTAGCTTGACCCTTTATGAGCATGCTATCATGGAATTGCTGAGTCATTGTTAGGAATTTCTCTGGGTAACCAGAGCTCACCCTGTGAAAGGCTTTTTTCAAGTTGATGAATGTCATGTAAAGGTTGGAGTTCCATTTCTAGCATATCTCCTGAGTTGATGAGCTATAAAATCCATGCCTGTGATCTTTTGTAATTCATTCCTGAAGCCATAATGCTGATGCCTTTGATTGATGCATTTGGCAGCTATTGACTGCTAGGAGATGGTTGTCATAGAATTGTCTGCCTTTCTGATTCTACAAGCAGTTGATGGAGGCATATTTGTACTCCAGTTGTATAGTTGCCAGAGACCACATTGACATAAAGAGTTCAATCAGTTTTTGTGACATACGTGAGGCATTTGAAATCAAGAGAGTTACTTACGATTTCAGTCAGCTCTGGAGGATGTGTTGATTTCTACTCTGGACAGTTGTTCACCAATAGTTGAATGAGGATCTTGCTGAAGTGTTCCTTCCATCTTTGAATTATATTTTCTTTGTCAGTGAGCAGTATTGTGCTATCATCTTTCAGCATGGGAGATGGTCATCTTGATTGTATTCAGGACATCCTAGATGTTCTTCATGTCATTCCTGTCTGCATATGACATGATATTATATAGAACTGGATCAACAGATCATGATATTTACACTAAATTAAGTCAAGATTTGGTAACAATAAGTAACTGGTGTAAGTAAAATCAACTTCAAATTAATGATAAAAGGAATGGATGTACAACAGTCTGAAAATGTAAAACTGCTTTTCATTATGACTGACAATATCTTGTGCTGGAAAATACAATTTGATAAGGTCATTAAAAAGTCAATTTACTGCTTTATCTCTTGATCAGAATAAAATCATATCTCCTTCAAGAACAAAGAAAGATATTCTGCAAAACATATATCATGCCACACCTAGAATATTGTTGTTCTATCTGGTGTAATAGTGGTACAGACAATCAGGAAAGATCAATGAAATTTAAAATTAAGGTAGGTAATTTGTTTTCTTTTATATATATATATATATATATATATATATATATATATATATATATATATATATATATATATATATATATATATATAAATAGATGCAATAAACTTACGACGAACAGTACAAAACTAGTAACTAACTAGCCTAAGTGCTTTCGACTCTTAATGAGTCTTTTTCAAAGGCAAATACAAAACATATATATGATAAACAAATAAACACAAAAATGTTGTGTTTGTAAACCTCTACATGGCTGTCTTCACCTGTGCTAAAACTATAAATACAACCAGCTTGTATAGACTAGATGCGGAAACTGAAAACGTTGTGTAATTCCCTAAAAGTCTACAAGCCAAAGCGACATCTATTTTTACTTTTTGTACATATGTAACGCAGATTATATCCCGGATATTTGATTCTATACCAGTTATTCTTATAGTAAAAATTGAAGGATAATAAGAAGATTTAGAAAATGTTAAATTTTACTAGTGCATAGTTTTCATTTTCTAGTCTTCTTGGTTTAGACCGCTTGGTTTCAATGTTCTAAGGCGGAGTATCCAGTATGATTCCTTTTCCTTCCTGGTTTCAGAACTCCAGCTGAAGTGGAATCATAGTATGCAGTGGAAATTATTTTACTTGTAAATGATTTGTTTAATTAAAGAAGTGCAACAGAAGGATTTTATCATCAGATTCTCATTCCAAGTGTTATGCATAATATAGTACATAATCAGGAATGAAGGTTCATAATTGACTTAAATAAAATGCTACTTTCAAAATTCAGTTTAACTATAATTTGATTTTTTATTTGTTTGTGTTGTTATTGTTTTTGATTTCCTAAGAAATGGTGTTTTGCTATTTTATTATTTTCAAATTATCTTCTTCCTTTGCATTTAAAAATAATTAAATTACAAGTATCTGCACAGGTTATAGACATACCCTTTAATACATGGTTGTGCCAAGCAGTTATTCTTATTTTCTCTATCACACATTTATTTAGGGCAACTAATTGGAAAGTTTGCCCATGGCAAAAAATACAATTTTATTCACTTCTTCTGTGTTGCAATCATCGAATGTGGATCAGCAAGGCATTAGTGTAAACTCTGTACACTAAAGAGCTCAAAAAGAAAGGGCAGATAATGAGGTTACGGAAATGGGCTATAATGTTTTACACATGTTCACTATTTGTATGAATCTAGTATATACTCATCCTTAAAGCCATATGCATATTTTATTGTAGCAATAGAACAATTATGTAATTTTTAATAGCATTTGTTATCTCAAGACAGTCCTCATCTTGTAAAGAGTGTGCATTACCCGTATATATTAATGTACACATAAAATTTTAGACATCTCACTGAAGTTTGGTCAGTTGCTCAAATGAACTTTTCTAATAAAGTTATTATTATTATTATTATTATTATTATTAATTATTATTATTATTATTATTATTATTATTATTATTATTATTATTATTATTATTATTATTATTATTATTATTATTATTATTGCTCAGCCATGAATCTAGAAACTCAAATTTGCATTAGACAATCTTCTTGATATTATTGCTGGCTGCCTTCTTAGATTGGGAAGTGCTGTCTTCTAGTTGGGCCTTCTGTTCCTGATGTTTCTCATTCAAACGTCTGTGTATGTCAGTATTGTTCTCATCAAACCAATCTTAATAATAATAATAATAATAATAATAATAATAATAATAATAATAATAATAATAATAATAATAATAATCATCATCATCATCATCATTATCATCATCATCATCATTATCATCATCATCATCATCATCATCATCATCATCATCATCACCAACAACATCACCACCACCACCACCACCACCACCATCATCATCATCATCATCATCATCATTATTATTATTATTATTATTATTATTATTATTATTATTATTATTATTATTATTATTATTATTATTATTATTATTATTATTATTATTATTATTATTATTATTATTATTATTATTATTATTATTATTATTATTATTATTATTTTATTTAAAAAAGAAGCTCATTTGGTCAACAGACCAATCTTCCATGAGGGCTTCTTCAATTACAATTGTATATATAATGCACAATTTTTACAAAAGTTAAAAACTTGACAATTGATCTACAGCTACAATAAAATATGTACAAGACTTCAAGGATGAATACATACAGGGTTCATACAAATAGTAGTAGCGAACATGGGTAAAACAGTATAGGTGTGTATGTGGTAACAATGTTGTAAAAAGTAGTACACTGTAGTACTGAATTAAACAAAATCATACAAATGGTTGTTTCTGTAGATGTTGACTGAGAAGCATTTTAAGCTTGGCATGTATCAGCTGACATAAAGTGGTAATGGATTCCATAGTTTGGCTTCAAAAAAAGCAAATATCTTCTTTTAAAGCTCTGAATTTGGTTTAGGTAAAAAAAACTTGTTGTTTGAGATGGATTGTAGTTCATACATAAATACATTTTAATAACTTTAAAATGACATTAAAGATAATCTCTACTTCTGACAATGACATAAACAATGAGATGCCATTGCTTGCTGTCTCTACTTCTGACAATGACATAGTCAATGAAATGCCATTGCTTGCTGTCTCTACTCCTGACAATGACATAGTCAATGAAATGCCATTGCTTGCTGTCTCAACTCCTGACAATGACATAGTCAATGAGATGCCATTGCTTGCTGTCTCAACTCCTGACAATGACATAGTCATGGGTTATGATTAGGAGGTTGTTCTCAGCAGAAAGAGTCTGTTGCTGTTCCATTTAAATTTGTCAATGACACCTGGTCATGTCTAGTGATCTGTGTCAAATTTTATATTGAAGGCATCTAGGATGATTAACTTGTCTGCCTTTGGAACTTCTCCAATAAGAGACTCCAGATTATCATAAAATTTATATTTGATCACATCTGGGTTGGTAATGGTGGTTGCATAGGTGCTTATGACATTTTAATGACTTTATACAGATAGTAGGAGTCTCATTTGCATTAGTCTGTAATTCACACCCTTTTGGGAGATTTGTGAGCTTGCTGACTAGCTGTGGTCTGCTCTTGATCTCATTCAATGCCATCTAGCTGTGATTTGATTTTGATCTCACTCAATGCCAACTGACTGTGATTTAATCTTGATCTCACTCAATCTTGATCTCACTCAATCTTGATCTCACTCAATGCCAACTGACTGATTTGATTTTGATCTCACTCAATGCCAACTAGCTGTGATTTGATCTTGATCTCACTTAGTGCCAACTAGCTGTGATTTGATTTTGATCTCACTCAATGACACTTCATGCAAAATATGAGATTACTCACTCAATGCCAGATTATCTACTACATGAAGATGCTTATCAGGAGAAGCAGTTCTCAAGTTAAAAGCCAAGGTTTTCCAGAATCAAGGCAGGGATTATTCCACTCTAATTTCTCTCCCTGCCATCAGATATCATTTTCTCATGGTCAATATTGAACCCATGCTAGCTTTCAAAAAATGCCTGAAATGACTGCTTATGAGGCTCAAATATCATGTATTCTATTCCTGCATCTATACACAAGCCAGCACTGGGAAAAGACATGCAGTTGGTGGAAAACATATCATACAGTACCATGATGGTTCCATGCAATTATATGGCCAGTTCCTATCATTTATCCACAGCAGCCATCTCACAGCCATTGATTTCTTCACCTTCAAGGGTTTTGCTCAGTGCAGTAGCTGACATCACTGTCATATTTCAGGCTGGTTCCAGGTGTTAGTGGACATGCTGTCCTAGAAGAATCAACTAATATAAGCAGAACAGTTGCTCAGTCCCATGGTTTTCACTCTCTTATATGCCAGCTGGGATTTACCACTGTCAGATTCATTGGCAACTAGAAGATTGCACAACTCCCAACTGTTGTCTCACCAACCCAATCTGATGGCATGGTCAGTCTACACTCTATCCATACATTGGAATGGTTTAGACATGTATGCTTACCCTCCAACACTCTGAATACATTACATAAATCATGATAAGTCAGTCTACACTCTAGCCATACATTGGAATGGTTTGGACATGTATGCTTACCCTCCAACACTCTGAATGCATTACATAAATCATGATGAGTCAGTCTACACTCTATCCATACATTGGAATGGTTTGGACATGTATGCTTACCCTCCAACACTCTGAATGCATTACATAAATCATGATGAGTCAGTCTACACTCTATCCATACATTGGAATGGTTTGGACATGTATGCTTACCCTCCAACACTCTGAATGCAATACATAAATCAAGATGAGTCAGTCTACACTCTATCCATACATTGGAATGGTTTGGACATGTATGCTTACCCTCCAACACTCTGAATGCATTACATAAATCATGATGAGTCAGTCTTCACTCTATCCATACATTGGAATGGTTTGGACCTGTATGCTTACCCTCCAACACTCTGAATGCATTATATAAATCATGATGAGTCATCATATAAGATAGGATATCAAACAAGACCTATCTGATCTGATTCAAATTTCAAGTTCACATGTCAAACAGCATTGTGCCTAAAATGGATCTATCCTAGGTGCTAACCTGGATGAACAAGACACTGTTTAATCTGCTTGCAATGGGCTTCATTGCTTTACCTCTTATGTGTGACCTACTTGCAGTTTCAATTGGATGGGAAAGAATGGTCCCTGATTTCATTGCCAACAACAGGCTTCCATTCATAAGAAATCATGCTCTCTGTCCTATACACATCATTTCAAGGTTGTCTTTTGGACTAAGTCAGTGCATCAAAGGAGATCATGCATCTTCTTGCCAGTTAAGGAGGGAAAGGATGACATGGGTTATTCATTTCCATCCAGACTGGGAAATAATTAAATAAATTTGCTAAGTATTTCAGCTCATCATGACAAGCATTGCATTTAAGCAAAACTGTTTAATTACTGACACTTTCCATGCCAATGATGAAGGCCAGAGTCCACTTTCTTCAGATTTGACCTCAGGCTCAGCTTGACCTGGTTTGACCTGTGGCACATTTAAAGTTACCTTCCTGGGTTATTAGACAGCTTCATAATGATGTGCTTCATGACTTCTGCTGGATTTACAAGAGGGACACATTCTTATTTTTGAATCCATTCCCATCAGATGGTGTCTGTTCTCCAGTTGGGATATCAAGAAACTGTATCACAGGCCATAGGAAACTGGAGTTGGGCATCTTGAGAAATGGATTATAACTATCTCCACCTCTTACATCTTCTCTGAAGGTATTAAGATCAGGTGATGTTAGTGAAGAAACAAAAAAAATTTTCCAGTAAGACATGTTTCTTTAATAATACTTACCCATAACATCCTCCCAGCCTCACTGTAGTTACATCTTTATGCTGAGAAGGCCTAATATCACACTCCAGTAGAAACTGAAGTATTCAGAAGATTTGGTGCCAATCCCTGTCTCAAGGGGAGATCACTCTGCTATCTAGGTGGGCTGATCACTTTTAGATTTTTAACTAAAAGGTTTCAGCTTGGGAGGGTTAGATTTGCAAGATTATAGTCACTCTCTTCAGGTATTATGAATGGGTAAGTATTATTAAAGAAACATTTTACTAGAGAAAATCATTGATATCTATTTATCTTTTATTTCTAAGTTCACTCACTTATCATTGCCTTTTGAAACAGCTCTGCCTATTTAAGTAGGTATTTGTATTTATCTACCATTTCTGTGGAGGGCATACATGTATAATATTGGTCATGTCCATTTATGCCATCCCATCTTGTCCAGTCCAGTCCATTTATTTCTAGCCTGTACTGTCCACTAATATCATGTCTTACAGCAGATTTTGACAGTGTTATGTCCCCTGTTTGGGTTAGAGCCTAGTAATCATTTTTTTTTCACTCAGTCATTTAGTTTACTACTACTTCTGTTAGACAATTTGGAAACAGTATTAAGTAGTCACATTATCTGATCTGGCCTCTGCTTATAAAACAGATTGTTGAATACCAAGCTTATCCAAATACCAAAAATCATGTTTATGATGTTTTTAATGGGAATTCTTTGGATAGGATTGATTAGACATATGGTCTTGCCAAAACATCAGAGAATTCAAAATCTGGTTTTATGGCATTGCTCATGTGGTATTTCATAGAACTAGGTAAGATTTTTCAATACTACACATGATTAATATCACCTTGTTACCCCGCAAATCATATAAAGGCTTAATGTACCAGACTTTAGGGATCACTTCACAGTGATATTGCCACTAATTTTCCATTGCAATTTTGATAAAAAAAATATGTTGCTCTTGTCAAGCAATAAATATTCTTCTATCTTTGCTCATTTTGAATGAAACTATCAAACGTCATGGAATAAATCTGGTGTTTCACTTGACAAAACCAGCAAATGATAAAGTTGTTTAACTTGGGTCATAAATTTCATCAGAAATGAATACACCTTCAATATTTCCTATGTATGATCAAACATCTTAAATGTGCTACATACCAAATTATCAAAGATTTACATTTTAAATATGTCATTTGCTTTGAATGAAAATGTCCATATTTTGCTGTACAGGTTTTTCCGTAAGAAATGGATCAAAGTTCTTGAGGCTGGAGTGGTGGCCACCTGCATGGGTCTACTAGCATTCCTTATGATGTATCTAACCATTGATTGCACAGACAAACAACCTTATGACAGTCATGCTATAGTCACCAAGGTTAGTAAATTATCACCAACACTGAATATTGTTACTGAAGGAAAAAAGGTTCAGTCTAACAATTCCAGGAGAATAAGGACGAGAAACTTTTTTTTATCCAACACAGTTATGCATAAGTCATTCACCTTTCCTTGAACTACTACTTAGTTAATCTGAGGGCTATTCAAGTAAAATCCCTGTGGGGATGACACTTTCAAAAATCTAGTATAAGGTTGTGTTTCGATTCTGACAGTGCATGGGTGGTTAGAAATATCACTTCTTTTGTTGGTTGCAGCAACAAAATCATAAATCACAGGTAGGGTTGTAGAAAAAAAATGTATATATATATATATATATATATATATATATATATATATATATATATATATATATATATATATATATATATATATATATTTAACCTTAGTAACAATTTCCTCAGGTAGATCATTTCAGGTTTTACACCATTTTCAGTGCAACATACTCAATATAAGGCATCTAGGCCATCAGTGACTTTAGAGACTTATCTGTAATGATGTTAATTTTATGAGTACACTGGGACCTAAAAATATGGTTTATAGATTTTCATCCATTTTTTTAATCTAATTTTGAAGTTTTATTTCTGTAAACAATTATCTCAAATATTTTAAATACATCCTGTGGTGGACATTTAGGAACCTAAGGACTAATTTTGTGTGGCCTGATGATGGTAGAAAACTGATTTGTGATGATGATGATGATGATGATGATGATAATGATGATGATGATGATGATGATGATGATGATGATGATGATGACAATCTGACTAATCAGTAGGGATGATGATGAAACAATGCTTGACATATTATATTTCTTTTTTATCATTATTTTATATTGGTCATGCAACAAGGTATACAGATAAGACATATCGGTCACTGAAAATATATTTTTCTTACAATACATTATATAGTTTAAAAGTAGGTAGAAATAATGCAAAACATCACTTCCACAGGAATTATTTTTTTCTCACAAGCTAATAATATATGTTACAACTACAATTATTTAGAATGCATAAAAAGAAATGACTGTATCTGACAGTGCATTTAAAGTAATACAAATATAACTCATGCAAATCAAAAGTCACAAAGAAATTTACATACAACATAGAGATCACTAAGGAGCCACACATAAATGTCATAATGAATGACAGTTTAGTAATTACACAAATTCTTTTATAATAGAAACCTCTGCTGTAAAATCATGGACATTAAATTAGTAGGTATTATTCGACTGAACTACATCTACAGTTAATAAATGATCAAGAATATTGCAATTTCACTTTGTCTGAGATATACATGGCTGACATAAATAGCATAAGATGATGGATCATAAAGAATCAAGTGCAATACAAATATGATGTGGATTATATGATATAGAATAATTAATTATAAGTTTTCTCCAGTTGGATGTCATTTGAATTGCTTCTGTCCCTGACCCAATATTAAAATCACTTCTACTGCCCACTAAATCCATGCCAGATATTTTGTACAATAATTTTCTTCCATAAGAGACAATGTTTTTCTATTAAAAATCATAAAATGATGAATCACGATTTTTGCAGAAAAATTTCTTTTGTTTGTTAGTTGAATTTTAAAGTGCTCCTCCTTTGGGGGGGATTTATGTTTTAAAGAAACAGCTCTGAATATAAAAATATGCTTTTATGTTATGATGAATGCCAAGGAGTATGTCCTGTTTTATGGCACACAAATCTGGCAATTGGCATACAGTCTTACCCTTTTCCATGCCTAAAAATTAAGTCCTGTTTTATGGCACACAAATGTGGCATTGGGCATACAGTTTTACCCTTGTCAGTGTCTGGAGGTATGTCCAGTTTTATGGCACTCAGTGGGCATACAGTTTTACCCTTGTCCATCTAGTCAAGTTTTGTGTTTGTGTCAATGTTTAGACATGTTGCAAAGTTATTACATTTATTGATAACATTTAATTTTTTCCCCTTTTAAATTCACATGATAAGTGGGGACTTCAACAAAGTGAGTACATACTTCACATACACAGAGTAGGAACATGCTTCACCTGAATGTGGCAACATAGTATCCTTTTGTTGGCCACACTTTCAATTCAGCCCATTAACATTAAAGTCATTTGAGATTAAGGGATGAAACTTGGTATTCTTGGAGCATGTGTTGCATTGCACATTGCTGGTCATATCTGAAGGTCACTGCTCAATGTTTCAAGTTTTCATTACATTTTACTTTTCTGTTGTATAACTTTTAAGTTTTTTGACATTGTAATTCAAAGGTGTGCTGCATTCTATGTTGGGGATTCAAACTTCCAGGTGAAGGTCATGGCTCAAAGACATTTTCCTTTCTCTTGTATAACTTTATAACAATGTCAGATTATTGGATGAAACTTTGTATGTTTGTACATCATCATTATGATGTGTGTCATGGATAACATTGAAGGTCCTGTCTGAAGCTTTATGTGACTTTCATTTCTATTTTATAACATTTGATATTAAAGAGTGAAACTTGGCATGCTTATTCATTAGTATTAGAAGGTGTGTCATGTACCACATTGGGTACTTGTATTTATCCATTAATATTAGAAGGCATGTCATGTACCACATTGGGCACTTGCATTTATACATTAGTATTAGAAGGTGTGTCATGTACCACATTTGGTACTTGTACTTATACATTAGTATGAGAAGGTGTGTCATAAACCACATTGGGTACTTGTACTTATACATTAGTATTAGAAGGTGTGTCAAGTACCACATTTGGTACTTGTACTTATCCATTAGTATTAGAAGGTGTGTCATGTACCACATTTGGTATTTGTACTTATACATTAGTATTAGAAGGTGTGTCATGTACCACATTTGGTACTTGTACTTATCCATTAGTATTAGAAGGTGTGTAAAGTACCACATTGGGTACTTGTACTTATCCATTAGTATTAGAAGGCATGTCATGTACCACATTGGGCACTTGCATTTATACATTAGTATTAGAAGGTGTGTCATGTACCACATTTGGTATTTGTACTTATACATTAGTATTAGAAGGTGTGTCATGTACCACATTTGGTACTTGTACTTATCCATTAGTATTAGAAGGTGTGTCATGTACCACATTGGGTACTTGTACTTATCCATTAGTATTAGAAGGCATGTCATGTACCACATTGGGCACTTGCATTTATACATTAGTATTAGAAGGTGTGTCATGTACCACATTTGGTATTTGTACTTATACATTAGTATTAGAAGGTGTGTCATGTACCACATTTGGTATTTGTACTTATCCATTAGTATTAGAAGGTGTGTCAAGTACCACATTGGGTACTTGTACTTATCCATTAGTATTAGAAGGCATGTCATGTACCACATTGGGCACTTGCATTTATACATTAGTATTAGAAGGTGTGTCATGTACCACATTTGGTACTTGTACTTATCCATTAGTATTAGAAGGTGTGTCATGTACCACATTAGGTACTTGTACTTATACATTAGTATTAGAAGGTGTGTCAAGTACCACATTGGGTACTTGTACTTATCCATTAGTATTAGAAGGCATGTCATGTACCACATTGGGCACTTGCATTTATACATTAGTATTAGAAGGCATGTCATGTACCACATTGGGCACTTGCATTTATACATTAGTATTAGAAGGTGTGTCATGTACCACATTTGGTATTTGTACTTATACATTAGTATTAGAAGGTGTGTCATGTACCACATTTGGTATTTGTACTTATCCATTAGTATTAGAAGGTGTGTCAAGTACCACATTGGGTACTTGTACTTATACATTAGTATTAGAAGGTGTGTCATGTACCACATTTGGTACTTGTACTTATACATTAGTATGAGAAGGTGTGTCATAAACCACATTTGGTACTTGTACTTATCCATTAGTATTAGAAGGTGTGTCATGTACCACATTAGGTACTTGTACTTATACATTAGTATTAGAAGGTGTGTCATGTACCACATTTGGTACTTGTACTTATCCATTAGTATTAGAAGGTGTGTCATGTACCACATTGGGTACTTGTACTTATCCATTAGTATTAGAAGGTGTGTCATTGGGTACTTGTTCAAGATAAAGTTTTCTTCCTCACTTTTTATTTCATTCTCTGCCAGCAATTGGTGGTAAAGTGGTTTAATTTTTTTATTGTCACTCAATTTGGTGAAGTTAATGTAGAGTCATTCTCATGGTTCAGTTAAAACATCCTTCGCCCATTTCCATCTGGGAAGTATTACTACTATTACCTGAATGTAGATTTATTTGACTCTCATGAGAAAGTGACAAAGATGTTCTGTAAAAATTAAACTTGTTTAATTTTTAAAACATACACAATTTTTAGGGCAAACATATACTGAATAGATAATTTTGTTTGAATTTGTATGTTATTTTGCAGTAAGATGAAGTTTCTTTACAGATGTACTGTGAGGAGAATAAACACCATTCAATGTCCACCATTTTGCTAGCAACACCAGAAGGTTGTTTAAAGGCTTTATTGCATGATCCATTTGGTAAGGACCAAAAATAGTTTGTATAAATTCCATCTATATCATAATACTTTAGCACTGTTTATGGCCCCAACATAGGTTTAAGTAGCCAACCTTCATAACTGTTGAGATAGAAAGAATGGAATATATGATTTCCCATTGGATGTTTCCCACCCCTGTGAAGTGGAGCATATTAAAATGTGATGTTGTCTATCAGGCCAGATGATGATTATGTTTCAGAATGCCACATCTGTATTTACCAAACCTCAACAACAGCTTGCACTTGGAAGAAGCCTTTAAATTTTGGGGTTGTAAGGTTATATGTAAAGGTCATTGTAAAAAGAAGAAGAAAAATGGCTTCCACACAAATCCAATTTGTAGTTTTAAATGATAGACCAGGCCAAACTGTAAAAGGAAGAAAATGGCTTCCACACAAAACCATAGTAGTTCTAAATGACAGACCGGGACACACTGTAAAAAGAAGAAGAAAATCACTTCCACACAAAATCATTCTAGTTCTAAATCATGAACCAGGACACACTGTTAAGAGAAGAAGAAAAAAATGGCTTCCACACAAAACCATTCTAGTTCTAAATCATGAACCAGGACACACTGTTAAGAGAAGAAGAAAAAAAATGGCTTCCACACAAAACCATTCTAGTTCTAAATCATGAACCAGGACACACTGTTAAGAGAAGAAGAAAAATAAATGGCTTCCACACAAAACCATTCTAGTTCTAAATCATGAACCATGACACACTGTTAAGAGAAGAAGAAAAAAAATGGCTTCCACACAAAAGCATTCTAGTTCTAAATCATGAACCAGGACACACTGTTAATAGAAGAAGAAAAAAAATGGCTTCCACACAAAACCATTCTAGTTATAAATCATGAACCAGGACACACTGTTAAGAGAAGAAGAAAAAAAATGGCTTCTACACAAAACCATTCTAGTTCTAAATCATGAACCAGGACACACTGTTAAGAGAAGAAGAAAAAAAATGGCTTCCACACAAAAGCATTCTAGTTCTAAATCATGAACCAGGACACACTGTTAAGAGAAGAAGAAAAAAAATGGCTTCCACACAAAAGCATTCTAGTTCTAAATCATGAACCAGGACACTTGATGAAGATTACTTTAACTGAAGACAGAAAAATGGTTTCTGTACAGTAACAGTAGTTGTTCTACATCACTGATCTAGACCAAAACTTTGGATAGCATGAGTCCTTGGTCACTCTGAAAGAAATTCTCAACCTTTACCCAAGTATATGACTTGCATGGTGAGCTAGAAAAAAAGCCTTTCTTATTTTGGGACTGAAAGGGTAATATGATCCAAAGGTCAGAGGTCACAATCTAATAAGAAGTTAATGGTTTCTGCACTGAAAGTTTAAGACTGCATTCCTAAACTAAAGGTTGAGGTCATTAAGGCACATTAGTCAATAATCTCTACTAGAGTCAACAGTTCCCTACTAGATTATGCACAGAGGACTATTGAAAACATAGTGGATGTATACTGTACTGTTTGTGGTACTTTTTGACTAGAGGACTATTGAAAACATAGTGGATGTATACTGTACTGTTTATGGTACTTTTGTATTTTTATTTTAGAGTTGTTTGCATTTGTTGCAGTTGTTGGCATTTGCATTACATTTTTTATGTGTGTTCAATTTTATTGAGTGTTCCTAGTTGGAAGTATGACCTAGCCATCACTTGCATCTGTGTACTTGTTGAGGTTTGTTCACATCCTGGATTACTACCAGTGTTAGTACAACTGAAATCATCTGCATTTGGGAAAAAAATGTTAATACAACTAAAATGGTCAGAGTTTGGAAAATTACTATTGTTCATTTTTGCTAATGTTTTTTTAAAAGATGACCTCAGTAAAAGAAGGTCTATTTTTGACAGAAACTATTCTTATAACAAGGACATCACACTGACATACTTGTCATACTTACAAGTACATCATACTGAAATACTTGTCATACTTACAAGTACATCACACTGACATACTTGTCATACTTACAAGTACATCACACTGAAATACTTGTCATACTTACAAGTACATCACACTGACATACTTGTCATACAAGTACATCACACTGAAATACTTGTCATACTTACAATTACATCACACTGAAATACTTGTCATATTTACAAGTACATCACACTGACATACCTGTCACACAAGTACATCACACTGACATACTTGTCATAATTACAAGTACATCACACTGACATACTTGTCATACAAGTACATCACACTGACATACTTGTCACACAAGTACATCACACTGACATGTCATAATTACAAGTACATCACACTGACATACTTGTCATACTTACAAGTACATCACACTGACATACTTGTCATACTTACAAGTACATCACACTGACATACTTGTCATACTTACAAGTACATCACACTGACATACTTGTTATACAAGTACATCACACTGACCTACTTGTCATACACGTACATCACACTGAAATACTTGCCATACTTACAAGTACATCACACTGACATACTTGTCATACAAGTACATCACACTGACATACTTGTCATACTTACAAGTACATCACACTGACATACTTGTCATACAAGTACATCACACTGACGTACTTGTCATACTTACAAGTACATTACACTGACATACTTGTCATACTTACAATTACATAACACTGAAATACTTGTCATACTTATAAGTACATCACACTGACATACCTGTCATACACATACATCACACTGACATACTTGTCATGCTTACAAGTACATAACACTGAAATACTTGTCATAATTACAAGTACATCACACTGAAATACTTGTCATACTTACAAGTTCATCACACTGACATACCTGTCATACAAGTACATCACACTGACATACTTGTCATGCTTCCAAGTACATAACACTGAAATACTTGTCATACTTACAAGTACATCACACTGACATACTTGTCATACATCACACTGAAATACTTGTCATAATTACAAGTACATAACACTGAAATACTTGTCACATTTACAAGTACATCACACTGACATGTCATAAAATTACATCACACTGAAATACTTGTCATAATTACAAGTACATCACAATGACATACTTGTCATACAAGTACATCACACTGACATACTTGTCATACTTACTAGTACATCACACTGACATACTTGTCATACAAATACATCACACTGACATACTTGTCATACTTACAGTACATCACACTGATATACTTGTCATATTTACAAGTACATCACACTGACATACTTGTCACACTTACAAGTACATCACACTGACATACTTGTCATACAAGTACATCACACTGAAATACTTGTCATACTTACAATTACATCATACTGACACACTTGTCATACTTACAAATACATCACACTGACATACTTGTCATACAAATACATCACACTGACATACTTGTCATACTTACAGTACATCACACTGATATACTTGTCATATTTACAAGTACATCACACTGACATACTTGTCACACTTACAAGTACATCACACTGACATACTTTTCATACAAGTGCATCACACTGAAATACTTGTCATACTTACTAGTACATCATACTGACACACTTGTCATACTTACAAATACATCACACTGACATACTTGTCATACTTACAAGTACGTCACACTGAAATACTTGTCATACTTACTAGTACATCATACTGACACACTTGTCATACTTACAATTACATCACACTGACATACTTGTCATACTTACAAGTACATCACATTTCTTATCATTGTCACTAGTTTAGGCAAAACTAAATGATTTCTTATCATTGTCTTTAGTTTAGGCAAAAACTAAATGATTTATTATCAATGTCAATAATTTAGGCAAAACTAAATGATTTTTTTATCATTGTCACTAGTTTAGGCAAAAACTAAATCATTTCTTATCATTTTAAGTAGATTGAGGTAAAGGAAATTAAATAATTTCTTATTCATATTAGAAGTTTAGGCAAAAACTAAATCATTTCTTATCATTGTCACTAGTTTAGGCATTATTAAATGATTTCCTATCATTGTTACTAGTTTAGGCAAAAACTAAATGATTTCTTATCATTGTCTCTAGATTTAGGCAAAAACTAAATGATTCCTTATCACTGTCACTAGTTTAGGCAAAAACTAAATGATTTCTTATCACTGTTACTAGTTTAGGCAAAAACTAAATGATTTCTTATCATTGTCACTAGATTTAGGCAAAAACTAAATGATTCCTTATCACTGTCACTAGTTTAGGCATTATTGAATGATTCCTTATCACTGTCACTAGTTTAGGCATTATTGAATGATTCCTTATCACTGTCACTAGTTTAGGCCTTATTAAATGATTCCTTATCACTGTCACTAGTTTAGGCATTATTAAATGATTCCTTATCACTGTCACTAGTTTAGGCATTATTGAATGATTCCTTATCACTGTCACTAGTTTAGGCATTATTAAATGATTCCTTATCACTGTCACTAGTTTAGACAAAACTAAATGATTCCTTATCACTGTCACTAGTTTAGGCGTTATTAAATGATTCCTTATCACTGTCACTAGTTTAGGCATTATTAAATGATTCCTTATCACTGTCACTAGTTTAGGCAAAACTAAATGATTCCTTATCACTGTCACTAGTTTAGGCAAAAAGTAAATGATTCCTTATCACTGTCACTAGTTTAGGCATTATTGAATGATTCCTTATCACTGTCACTAGTTTAGGCATTATTAAATGATTTCTTATCACTGTCACTAGTTTAGGCGTTATTAAATGATTCCTTATCACTGTCACTAGTTTAGGCAAAACTAAATGATTCCTTATCACTGTCACTAGTTTAGGCGTTATTAAATGATTCCTTATCACTGTCACTAGTTTAGGCATTATTAAATGATTTCTTATCATTGTCAGTATCTTTAGGCAACATAAACAAAATCATTTATCATTGTCAGTAAAGTTAGTTTATGGAAATTAAATAATTTCTTACCATTTTCAGTCATTTTAGGCAGTGTAAACAGTTGTTCTAGGTAGTACTAATAATTTTATTTTATTGTCATTAATTTGAGACAAAGGAAAGTAAATGATTTTTTGTCATTCTAGGCAGTGTTACATGTCTAGGCTCTTATAAAAAGTGAAAACGACGAACTTTGCAAAAATTAATAAATAATTTATTTTCCTAAAAAAACAAGGTAAAAATGAGAAAAAGAACCGACAGTTTTATTAATCAAATCAAAATAAATCCAAGAATTAAAAAATGGAAGTCCTATTATTAAAAAGTTCTAAATGAATCTGAGTTCGAGTCTTGATAAAATTCAAAATGGACTACTAGTTGATCAATCTATATACTGTAAATGTGAAGTCTTACCTTCATCTGTTCAGTTTGTTGTATAAATAAGTAATTTCATTAACATTAAAACCTTTGAGTTTTTAAGCTAAATACTTTGCATGGTGCTGGATGTTATATCACACTTATATCATGTATTGCAATGGTAATACATATTTACAATTTGTAATAACAAATTATCCTTCTTAATTGTCAGGTATGTTCCAGCCTGGAACTCTTGCTCTGTTTACAGTTGTTTTCTTTTTCCTTGCTGTGTGGACATATGGTTTGAGCATCTCTAGTGGAGTTTTCATTCCATCTCTGGTGTTAGGGGCTGCCTGGGGCCGACTATTTGGAATAGGAATTATTCATCTCTTTCCAGGGGATCCACGTTATGTAAGTATACCCCTATCAGAATGTACCACAGGCCAATTAAAGCATGATTGTCACTTATCTCAGAGTCAGAAGTCTAAGGCAAAGTCCATGTTGCCTTGTATTTATAATAATGATAATAATAATAATAATAATAATAATAATAATAATAATAATAATAATAATAATAATAATAATAATAATAATAGTGTTTATTTGTAATACAGGACACTGGCCCATGATACATATCCATACATAATATTTTTTAGAGTGTAACAAAAGTACATCTTCTATATTGGAAGTAATATACATGAAACTAATCATTATTGCATTTTTTGGATAGGGTGAGATATACTACACAGTAATCACACAAAAGAATTTAAGGGTAACCCTAAAACTTGCATGGAGCAAATTTGTGATATTGATCTAAAGTCTTATGTAGCAGGAGTCGTTGATGAAATGGTTTCTCTAATCATTAGAGATTTTATAATAAACATTGCTAAATTAGTATCAGATTTATTTAAATCATTTTGTAAAAAAGATCTAAATTATTCTAATGTTGAATTTTATATATAAAAGTGGGTAAATATTTTCTTCATTTATTTTTATATAGTGGACAAGAAGTAATAAAATGGAATTCATTTACAGTGTTAACATTTGAGACAATCTTTCATCATAACAAATACTTTCATATTTTCCCATATTATTTCTGATTGGTAAGTTCCACACTCTAAGCATAGTGATTATATAACAAATATTGCAATAGATATCTTTGACAAGTACATTCTACTGACAATGATCCATAGAAATGCATTCTTTCCATTGACTTAATCACATCCTGCTGCCTTTGCCTAAAAATATGATAAAACCCCCAAGCCTTAGTCCCATAATTAAGGATGGGAGATACCTATGTATCAAAAAGAAAAAGCAATCCAGTTACTGGTAATCTGCCAAATTTTAAAAGACTGCTTTAATATATGTGCAACCTTTAGTGCCTGCAAGGATAAAGTTTACTGGCACATATACCAAGAGTTTTTGAAGAAAATATGCATCCTAAATACTTAAATCTTTACTTCTGAATGACCATAGTGTCACTTTTAGTAACTTCTGAGATAGCCACCTCTGCGAAATACAACCACTCTTGATTTTTCCATCTTCATTTTTAATTTCCACTTTAGGCAATACCTATGCAGCCTGTTGAGCATATTTTCCAATTGGTAAGCAGTGTCAGCAAAATCAATTAAAGCGTCTGCATACAACAGTAAAAATAGTTCAAAGGTTTCTACAGAGACATGTCTTTTACTTAGACTAGAGTCAGCAATTACACCACTGTCTTTTACTTTAACTAGAGTCGGAAATTGTCTTTGTGTACATCCATGTTCGCAAAAAATGAAAGGCACAGTTGAACTAAAATTAAACAGAATTCAAAATTTAACATGTTGAAATTAATTTTATGAAAATATTTCACTTCGACAACATTCTGAGTTGTATATAACTGAAGTGACCATGACCCTGCAATGCAATGAACCATCTAGTGATCTTCTGACACAAAATGACCCTGCAATGCAATGAACCATCTAGTGGTCCTCTGACACAAAATGACCATGCAATGCAATGAACCATCTAGTGATCCTCTGATGTTTTCATGTTTTATCATCCACAATATGGCAGTGTGAAATGCACCACAGATGTTATAGATTTTCAAAGGTTGGAACAAATTTATTTCCACAAGAATGTGTTTTTCTAAACTTGATTTCCATCAAATCAAAAAAGATTAAAGTTTCCATGCGCTTTCCATTTAAACAGTTCAGGGTAAGTCGTGTAACTTTGCATCTTGACTGGCAGGATAATGTAATTTCCACATTACCTTTTGAAATGTATGGGGATGCAAAGCAGTTCTTAAGGGCAAATTGTATAATGATAGAAAGTAGAACTAATCCATTCCTTAAAAATTAGCCTTAAAATTCAATGTACAAAAGTCAACAAAACAGAAGTGAGACTCAAGATTCCAAGACTTTATATCATAGTCAAACCAGCCATAAGCAACCACTTATGGTAAGTCAGGAGAGAAAACTGACAACAGAAGAAAGGCTGTAACTTAACTATAGGCACGGTTGCAAGACTTTAAAACAGGTGGTTACTTTATATAGGGTCATCTGTAACCTTTATGATGGGCTTGGAATTGTTTAAGTTTCCACTGGCTCTGAAATTATGTAAATTCTCACCATCATTACAAAGGCTATTTCGATTTTTGAAAATTCCAAGTCTGAGATCAGATGTTTTGCTGATAATTTTTTTTTTCTACCCACAGGCCTTCTTTCATGTAAAGATATTGTCTATCAAATGTACTTACAATAATTTTGGGTACCTGTAGTTGCTGATGTTCTGATATTGAATTCTACAATCACCCAATTTGTCAGCAAATTAGCAGACCTAAATTACCAGGAACTTACAAGCATTTCTGGGATACTTTTCATTCATTAACATAGGTGAGACCCATGTCATCCATTACTTGATCATTGTTTTGACTTATGAGGAGACAGTCTAAATGACATATGATCCTTCACTGCCTGCAGAAGGCTTTTTTATTTGGTTTGATTTTTCCATTCATCTGTTGCTTATTTGTATGATTGGACAAAAAATCACATTAGTGTAACAAAATAAAACTTGGCAGGCATATATTTATGCAAATGATTATGATGATTAGATTTTCATGCTAGTAAAAGCTATTTTTGTCACCAGCTTGTTCCTTCCATTCTTATGTCATTCCTTTTGTTTCTGCACAGTATGTCCCATGACTATTGATGGTTTTCAACCAAATTGGTATAAAGGTAAACTGTAATGAGACCTTGACTTTAACTGTCCTTAGTTAACTTTTAATTCTGTGTCATTGTTTGACAGCTTTATATTTTAGATTGTGATACTCATCCACATTACGTTCAACATAGAAATTTGCTTAATTATTTGTGGATTTAATCCATGGTGTTATTCAGTTTGATACCATGGATCACATGGCTGAGTTGGATTTCGAAATGTTTCTTATAACAAATCCCATGATTATCATAATATTTTAACCAAATTTGGCATGTTGCTTAATATTCATAAATCAGTCATTGACTAAACTTATAGCCCCTGATTTGCTCACTTTTATTGCCAAGGAATAATTTCCTTTTTTTTCGTTTTTGCATTTGAATCATTTTGTATGTAGCTAGCTACATTTTAATGACACGTAGCTAAGTTTTCTTCTGATTCCTTGTTTAGTGCAGTTATATCCCCTGATTATCAGATCCCAGACTCCCAAATTTTTTTCTACATACTAACTCCACTTATAATTATTGGGTTTCAAATAAATTTAGTATACACCATGATTTTCATGAGACATTTGCTGAGTTGGAATATCAGCATTTATCAGCATTCCGTGTCATTTAGCAGAGTTATAGATAATGATTGACAGACCAAGCAATTTCTTTACTTATGATTGTATTTCAACCAAATTTTGCTTACAACTTGATAAGTATAAAGGATTTTGTGATGTTGATTATCAGCATTTTAAATTATTATTTAATGGAACTATAAACCCTATTAGTCAGACCTATTTGCTTGTCATTTCTGCAGAATAATTAAATTAATTATAATTGTAATGAATCCAGTATTTTTGGCATGCAGCTTGATGTTAACCAGACCTCAGCAGGGTTGAAATTTTAGCATTCTCTATCATTTAGCAGTTATGATCTTGACTGTTGGACCAAATCACTTCTTTCTCTTTAAACAAATGAATCACTTATTGGATTTTAAGCAAATATATTAGACAGCATGTTATTAATGAAACTTTGGCAGAGTATGATTGCTGGTCCAATAGTCCTGTGTTGTCAGACTCGCCAACTTTACTCTCTGCATAATAACTTAGTTTGCAACTTTATGTTGCTGACATCTTGGCTTAATTTCATTTTTCAGCATTCAGTTTGCATCATCATGTAGCAGAGGCTTATAATTGATGGATCTATTCACTTTTGTTTCCATGCAGTAATTCCCATTGATTATTATTATCATTGGATTTCAAGAAAATCTTATACGCAACTCTATCTTGATATAACTTCAGTGGAATTAGCAGCCTTCTATATTATCCTTTTGTGAAGTTGTGTCTGGTGAATGTTGGTCTCACATTTTGTGTAAACCTTTATGTTGATTTAACCTTATCTGGGTTCCATTGTCAGTGCTACACATGAACTTTAGGAAATAAACATTTTTGAATAAAAACTTTCTTAGTAACAGTTAGACAAACAAAATACACTTGAAGTAGAGAAATAAAATTTGGAAGTTAATTTTTAAGTACATATTCTAGGTAGATATTAATCCATTATAGAAATTATGCTCTTTTTTGTAGTTTTTGGAACTTTTGAGTGTACACATTTTTGGTGGAAACCATGTTAGCACAGTTACACAGAAAACACTTGACATTGGCTTATGAAGTTTGGAATGTAAAAAATATTTTTAAAAAATGAATGAGGATGAATTAGATGAGAAAAAGTTGCAAAATTAGAAGCACATAACAGTGTTGACTCAAATGATAATTTAGGCAGGCAAGTGTTATGTTTCTAAATCTTATGTGACATTTACCAATACATGTAATATCATCACTGTATTCTCTCGGCTGTTTTGTATTTGCTGGCATACTGAAAATCTTGATATGAAAAATTAAAAGTAGGGGTGGTAGATTTGTGAATATATATATATGTAAGATTTGTAGCTTTTTCTAAAACAAAATATAGTTAGCTGAAGCTTTGTACTTTTGCCATTGTAGTTATTATACAGTCAATACATTTTAGGAGACCCTCTCAACAGTGTGCTTGCATTACACCAATATGTAATGAACAAAAACTGACCACACCTGGCCCTACTTTGTAACCTTCACTGGCTACCCATTTGATCCAGAATAAAACACTAAATCTGTTTACTATGCTATATTTTGTTGACTTACTCCAGTAAAATACACCTATCTGATCTCACCCATGTGTACACTCCATCTAGAAACTTATTCTGACACTCTTACTCTCATTGTTCCTACTGCTAAAACAAAGTCATGGACAACTTTCATTTGCATACAAGGGCCCAGCTATGTTTAACAAAGTGCCAACAGACCTTAATCACAAGGACTCACAGTGATCTCATTCAATACACAAGGACACTGTGATCTCATTTAAGGGTTTCTATTAAAACTCCCCTTTGCCAACCACAAGAACAGATTTTAAGACTTAAGACTGTTTACTTCCTTACTTAATGTCAATATGTTTTTGCTCCATAATTTCATGGTATTTGTTTTTGTAATCTTGTCATTGTATATGTGTTTATGTGTTATCTAATATTGTAAAGCAATTAGAGCTTCAAATGATTGGGTGCTGTACTAAATCCACACTATTATTATTATTATTATTATTATTATTATTATTATTATTATTATTTGTATTATTATTATTATTATTATTATTATTATTATTATTATTATTATTATTATTATTATTATTATTATTTGTATTATTATTATTATTATTATTATTATTATTATTATTATTATTATTATTATTATTATTATTATTATTATTTGTATTATTATTATTTGTATACAGCTGGAGGAGTACTACACCACCAAATCCAATGTCAGCCATTGTGACACCAACTTTTCAAGGTCCAATGATCATGTTGTGCAATCATGAAAATAGGTCTGTGATGTAATTCTCATGCTTGAGCAATAATGCCCAATAGTCATCATTTGAGGACATTGTTGCTTGTACAAAGTATTTAGTTTATCTGTGTTTAATGGTACTTTGAGCATTATTGGCTACTTTATAATAAGGTAATGGGAATGAAATACCTTTTCCAAGGATGTACAAAGCCAGCAAGGGTTTTACACCTCTTTATGCATTCATTCTGATGAGTACCACCATAATGAAGGTAGATAACTGTGACCTACTTTTCATTTTTTTGACAGTGCCTGGGGATCTAGCAATAGCAAAGTCCATCCATCATTCATCCGTCCATTCATAGACAAGGTGCTTTCTGCATCATGACTATTTTGATATGGTCTATTTTTTAAGAATTCATGCTTACTCATGGATAGAGTCAGCAGTATAATGTTGATTTGGGGCTTTTAGGTGTAAGGTCAAAGTCAATGGAGCTGAAAGTGGGTTTTTTTGTCCTTTCTGCATGACAAGTCATGTTTCCTTTGCTAAATTTTCATCAAACATCAAAGGTTGATTAGACTTTGCAGGCCAGCTTGATTCTGATACCATGTATAAAGAGTCAAAGGTCACTGGACCCAAGATTCTAATTTTTGGAAGGGTTAGTTGGATATTCTGCATTAAAACACTATTGATCTCATAGAATACAACTCATGGTAATGTAGCTTTAGATAATGCCATATTCAAGCTGACTGGAATAATTTGTCACAAATCATTCAAAATATACACATTTTATCCCACAGGTAAATCTGACAATTTGAACAAAAGCCATTTGTGTCAGTAAATAAAACTAGATTGTAACAGGGAAAAGTTAATGTTCAGAAATTCTTATTGAGCACAGACTGGATGTGATGCAGGCTGCAGAGAAGCATCTCTGCTCCATGGGTTCAGTTTAAGGCAAAATTTAGTATTAATTTCATTATTGATTGAATATATTGCTGCCTAATTACCCTGTCCAACTCAACACACATTAGAGGGAATAAATCTAATTAGAAAGTAAATTGAATTGGAGCCTTTTTAATGTATGCAATTTTGAGTTTTTATGTTATTCAAATAGTTTCCAAAATGACAGTGGAATGTACAGTTTTGTTTGATGCAAGTTTTAAAACAAATTTTATCGATTCATTGTTCAATTAAATATGGATTTACTTCATTAATTGATGTTTGAAATATTACCATTTCAGCTTAATAAATCTTTATGATATTTATATTGATCTATTATGACTATATCAGGGTTAAGGGGTGGGGATCAAAATAATCAACAGTTTGGTTTCATCATCATGTTCAATAACTTGCTTTCAAGGTCTTGGATTACTTTTGTGCCCTCTTGACCTAAACCTTTCCATAGTTTCTTTAAAATTTTGCATACGGCAAGTGTTTTTCATACCATTTTGTGTAACAGTCAAAGTAACCACATCCATAATTATTAAACAGCACTGAAAGGAAGTCATGGACTCTTTAGAACTAATACTTTTTCTGTAATCTTTAGCCACATACTATACTAGACAACATTTGGACTGTAATCTTTAGCCACATAGTATACTAGACATAACATTTTCACTGTAATCTTTAGCCACATACTGTACTAGACATAACATTTGCACTGTAATCTTTAGCCACATACTATACTAGACATAACATTTGCACTGTAATCTTTAGCCACATACTGTACTAGACATAACATTTGCACTGTAATCTTTAGCCACATACTGTACTAGACATAACATTTGCACTGTAATCTTTAGCCACATACTATACTAGACATAACATTTGCACTGTAATCTTTAGCCACATACTATACTAGACAACATTTGCACTGTAATCTTTAGCCACATACTGTACTAGACATAACATTTGCACTGTAATCTTTAGCCACATACTGTACTAGACATAACATTTGCACTGTAATCTTTAGCCACATACTGTACTAGACATAACATTTACACTGTAATCTTTAGCCACATACTATACTAGACAAAACATTTGCACTGTAATCTTTAGCCACATACTATACTAGACATAACATTTGCACTGTAATCTTTAGCCACATACTATACTAGACATAACATTTGCACTGAAATCTTTAGCCACATACTATACTAGACATAACATTTGCACTGTAATCTTTAGCCACATACTGTACTAGACATAACATTTGCACTGTAATCTTTAGCCACATACTGTACTAGACATAACATTTGCACTGTAATCTTTAGCCACATACTGTACTAGACATAACATTTGCACTGTAATCTTTAGCCACATACTGTACTAGACATAACATTTGCACTGTAATCTTTAGCCACATACTGTACTAGACATAACATTTACACTGTAATCTTTAGCCACTTCTTGCACTATAGAGGCAAATACTTATATTTATACTGTAATCTTCACCCACATACCATATTAGATATACCACTTGCATTGCAATATTTATGCACATTTCATAATTGACATAACATATACACTGTAATCTTTAAGCACATACCATACTAGATATAACACTTACATTGTAATCTATATCCCCATACCATACTAGATATAACACTTACATTGTAATTTATAGCTACATACCATTCTAGATGTAACACTTAGCCACATACCATACTAGATGTAACACTTACATTGTAATCTATATCCACATACCATACTAGATATACCACTTGCATCACAATATTTATGCACATTTCATAATTGACATAACATTTACACTGTAATCTTTAAGCACATACCATACTAGATATAACACTTACATTGTAATCTATATCCCCATACCATACTAGATATAACACTTACATTGTAATTTATAGCTACATACCATTCTAGATGTAACACTTAGCCACATACCATACTAGATGTAACACTTACATTGTAATCTATATCCACATACCATACTAGATGTAACATTAGCCACATGCCATACTAGATGTAACACTTAGCCACATGCCATACTAGATGTAACATTAGCCACATATCTTACTAGATGTAAGACTTACATTGTAATCTATATCCACATACCTTACTAGATGTAACATTAGCCACATGCCATACTAGATGTAACATTAGCCACATAACATACTATATGTAACACTTACATTGTAATCTATATCCACATACCATACTAGATGCAACATTAGCCACATACCACACTAGATGTAACACTTAGCCACATACCATACTAGATGTAACTCTTAGCTACATACCATACTAGGAGTAACACTTAGCCACATGCCATAATAGATGTAACACTTAGCCACATACCATAATAGATGTAACACTTAACCTCATACACCATATCAGGATATCCAGGTGTACTGTATCATTATGATATGAGATCACATGATATCCAGGTGTACTGTATCATTATGATATGAGGTCACTTGATATCCAGGTGTACTGTAACATTATGATATGAGGTCACTTGATATCCAGGTGTAGTGTATCATTATGATATGAGGTCACTTGATATCCAGGTGTACTGTATCATTATGATATGAGGTCACTTGATATCCAGGTGTACTGTATCATTATGATATGAGGTCACTTGATATCCAGGTGTACTGTAGCACTAAGAACTCCTGGAGCAACAGGATGTTAATTGACATCCTTGTGAATTTCTGTCTCTAATTGATTCATTAATGAAAAAGACAAATTCTATGGTTTTAAAAGAAATAAAAGTTGTGAAATAAAGTGATTAAGTCAGTGGAATATATAAGACCTTTGGAACTCTTTAGCAATTTAAGACCTGCTTTTAATTGGCCAAGCAGGTGTTCTTTTGCAGAAAACTGATATGATCTCAATATTAATGTTACAGTCATACTTTACAACAAGCCTTTTCATGAAGCATTTTATGAGAGGAGTCTTTTTATTTTCAATCTGTTTTAATTTCTTAATTTTAGCTCAAGTCCAGAAGAACTTATGGAATGATTTTTCATCTATTGGCCATCATACATATAGCTGTTGTTAGCACAACTTTCTTTATTGCTACTCCTCCAAAACTACATGAAAGATTGCCAAGAAACATTCCAAACACACACATTTATCCCATAGTCTAGTTTGTCTTGCTGGAAAATAGTGTCAATTTGACAACCAATATGGCTGCCTAAGATGCCATTTTGAAAATGTTATGGCTACTTCTCCTAGATAGATGGTCAAATCAACATGATATTTTTACTAAAATACTTCTCATGATGTCTAGTTGGTAGTAAATGAAAATGTTGTCAATCTAAAATCTAATATGGCCACCATGGCAGCCATCTGGAAAATGTGATGGCTACTTCTCCTCAAGAAAAAAGTCATATTTACTTTAGGTTTTCACCAGAAGATATGATGTTCTAATAAAAATGGTGCCAATCTGATGATGTCTAATAAGACCACCACAGTAGCCATCTTGAAAATTATGTTATGGCTACTCCTCCTAAAATAAAAATCATATCATTATCGGGTTTTATATAAAATATTGTATCTGCATGCCATCATTTCCAGGGGATTTAGTTGAAATCGGTATGAGGTATGAGGTTTCAGCCAAGATATAATGAAAATGTTCATCACAGAGGCCAGATTTAGCTAAACAAGCTACAGCTCAGAACCTCACCATCTGAAGAAGCCTCTCAAAATTTCAGACCTTTTTTTTACAGCCTTATTCTCTGTTAACACTTTACCAAATAAGGCCTCTACAGCTTCCCATAACTTACAGTCTCACTATATCTAAATCTTCTCGTGGGTCGGTGGTTCTTTCCGGTGATTTCCCGGTTACTTCCTCCACCATTAATACTGGCTGCCATGTATAGCCTATCGTGTGCTGAAAAATGGCATTAAACCTGACAACAACTAACCAAATCTAAATCAAACCATGTTGTCACAGTGAAAATTTCTTTAAATGGACACTGAAGAAACAAAAATTATGTTCTTAATACAAAGAGGTCCTTTACACAGAGGTATCCAATAAAGCAGGTCTCATTTTAAAGATTGGCATGAATTATGTGTTGACAGGAAGGCATGGATTAGAGCAAGCACTTTGGTGATTAAGTTGTTTTTCTAGAGCTCATAGAAAAGGAAAACAAAATTTTATTTGGAAATCATTGTCAAGGAACTTGCCTTTCATAAAAAAAACTATCCCATTTGCCTTGCAGCAAGAAGAGCTAGGAAAATATGCACTAATTGGAGCTGCAAGCCAGCTTGGTGGAGTTCTTCGAACCACAATCAGTTTGACGGTGATGATTGTAGAATGTACTGGAAACATTTCCTTTGGTCTGCCAATAATGATTACACTGATGATTTCCAAATGGGTTGGAGATTTCTTTACTACGGTGAGAATTTGGTCCATTTGTAATAATTGTCATGTGAATCTGCCTGTCTCTCTGTCTGTCTGTGTTTTTTGTCTCATCTATTCATTAGAAAGTCTTATGAACCACTTAGAAAAATACTCCTTCTGATGGATTCACTTGAAACTTAAGATTATTTTCTATACATGAGATAATTATATGATTTTGTCATTACATGTCAGATCAAAGTTTTGAAGATTTTGCCCCAGTGAAGTAAAATGCAGCAGTCAATGATGTGTGTTGTAAGCTCTCAGAACCAAACTACTATTTTGGTTTGTAACCAGAAATCAATTTTACTTTCTAGTGGATGATTAGATTTACTAAGGTTTCAGTCTTGAGAGGTTTCAGTGTCTTTAGAAAATAATCAGGATTTAACATTATTCTTTGAGAAATTTAATTATCTTTCAGCTATGTTTATGAATGAAGTGTGCAGTTATAATGCTTCAGTTGCTCACTTGAACTTGAATTTAAAAGTACAATTTCAATTTGACTATGACTAAAGAAGGACAATGGCGAATCATGCCACACATATCTACATGCAAGTCAGATGCAGCAACAATCAGCAGATACCCTGATCTGCCATTCAATAATGTGCAGACAGATCAGGGTTGATGTTGCTTGATCTCCTCATTAATCATAACACATAGTATATATATCTGAAATTTGTTTTCAATGATGAAAAGTAAAAATGTAATTTCCATTTACAGGGTCTGTATGATATGAACATTGAAGTTAGTGGTATTCCAGTGTTGCCATGGGAACCACCACCACTGTGTGATGATATAAAAGCCAAGTAATATATTTTGATATTTATTCAAATAAGAAGAGTACATATTTCTTTGACAGAATCTTTTCAAGATAAAATAAACACCCATGTTCAGGTTGACTTTTATAATCAAGACAGATTTGCCATATTGAATACCAGATATATTTATAAGTCAAGTCAAACTGCAAGCAACAAAGATGTTGTAGCATAATGTACCTGCAGATCTGGATCTATGTCATGTGTACTACTGATTACTCCAGACAAACTGCACTGACCCAGATTACACTAACATAGCTTAAAACAGGAATTAATAATTTGTTTATAATAACCATATATTAAAATCTAAGGCACAATACAATGAGCATGAAGTGGGTGATAAGTTCAATTCCAAAACATTCTAAGTTTGTAAATAAGACTAGACTGTGAACTTAGGTACCAGTAAACAACTTATTTATAACTTATAAAAATAGCAAAAACTAAGGTACACACAAAAACTAATCTCAATCATGGACCAAGGTCAAACATACAATCAAAAGTAAATATACATAACATGTTTCACCGTTTTATTTTTAAAGTCCATTAGTGTATGTTTGAATATACTTATAATAAAAATGTTGTGTGCAGGGCACTAATGAGGACATGACAATGGTTGGTTGTCAGGGTATTTTTTATGGTGCCATTATATCTAATTTTAGGATAAACTAATTATGAGAGAGTGCCTTTTTAGGTACTCTATTGGTACATTTAAGATATTTTCACTAAAGAGGTTAATTATGCTAAGTTGATATTGATGTTAAGATAGGTCATGTACCAAACTGCTAAGTTGATATTGATGTTAAGATATGTCATGTACCAAACTGCTAAGTTGATATTGATGTTAAGATATGTCATGTACCAAACTGCTAAGTTGATATTGATGTTAAGATATGTCATGTACCAAACTGCTAAGTTGATATTGATGTTAAGATATGTCGTGTACCAAACTGGGTAGCATCTTAAAGAGGGCAGTGTTCCAATATTTAAGGAGGGAAACAGGAAGTACCCTCCCAAAGCAAGGCTAGGGACAACATTAAGATATGTATATTGAGAAAATAGAATTTATCTTTTTACCATTTCATTTTATAATTTCATTGATTAAATAAAATGACAAAAACCAGTTCATAATTAATTTTACAAAATACAAGGTATCTATACTTTATGCTTTCTATTTCTAGTGACCTAATGAGTCAACCAGTAGCTTTTTTCAACCGAAAGGAGAAAGTTGGTCATATTATGGACCATTTGAAAACTGAGACATTTAATGGCTTTCCTGTAACTTCACCAAATCCTGATGTAAGTCTTCATGAGCAGCATTAGTTCATCTGCCAAAATCTACATGCACATAATTCCCATATATAAACCTTATATTGCACTATTCACACAATTAACACATTAATACCCTTATACATTACTATTCACACAATAAATACATTAAAACCCTTGCACATTACTATTTACATGATTGACACATCAAAACCCTCATACATTACTATTCACATGATTGAAACATCAAAACCCTTGTACATTACTATTCACATACATAATACATTAAAATTCTTGTACATTACTATTGACATGATTGACACATTAAGACCCTTGTACATTACTATTCACATGAATAACATATTAAGACCCTTATACATTACTATTCACATGATGGACACAATAAGACCCTTGTACATTACTATTGACCTGATGGACACAATAAGACCCTTGTACATTACTATTCACATGATTGACACATTAAGACCCTTATATATTACTATTCATATGAATGACGAATTAAAACCCTTGTACATTACTATTCACACTATTGACACATTAAGACCCTTGTACATTACTATTCACATGATGGATGCATTAAAACCCTTATACATTACTATTCACATGATTGACACATTAAGACCCTTGTTACTATTTACATGATTGACACATTAAGACCCTTTTATTATTATTATTATTATTATTATTATTATTATTATTATTATTATTATTTCATTTAAAGAGGGTTACTCAATTAGCTAAGAACTAATCTACCTTGAGGCCCTCATTCAATGGAATTTACTTATTTTTGCTGCATTTCTGAAGCCATTGCATATACTGGGTTTAGAAAAGTATACTGGGTTTAGAAAAGGAAATAAAGTTGGCATTTCTAATCTCAACTGAAATACTATTCCAGAGAAAAGTTACAGAGTATTGGAAACTTTTTTAAAAATAATTCCTTATTTGGTTTGGGAATTTTGTACTGTTTAGTAGACATTGATCACAGGTGGAGAGTATTTCCATGTAGCCTATACTTGAATAGTGATTGTAAATATTCAGGAGCACTATTATTGGCTATCCTGTACAATAATTTGGCCTTTCTTAAACAGATTCTGTCTTTAATGGGTAGTATTTTTAACCTGCCAGATAAATTTTCCTTGCTTTCTGGATTGATATTACCTCAAAAGCTCTTTTTTGGAGATATGCCAGCTTTGCTAAGTTTTTATCATTTGAATTACCCCATACTGTATTACAGTAGTCTAAATAGGGTTGTACATTACTATTCACATGATGGACACATTAAGATCCTTGTACATTACTATTTACATGACTGACACATTAAACCCCTTGTATATTACTATTAACATGATTGGCACATTAAGACCCTTGTATATTACTATTCACATAAATGACACATTAAGACCCTTGTATATTACTATTCACGTGAATGACACATTAAGACCCTTGTACATTACTATTAACATGATTGGCACATTAAGACCCTTGTACATTACTATTAACATAATTGACACATTAAGACCCTTGTATATCACTATTCACATGATGGACACATTAAGACCCTTGTATATTACTATTCACATGAGTGACACATTAAGACTCTTGTACATTACTATTCACACAATTGGCACATTAAGACCCTTGTATATTACTATTAACATAATTGACACATTAAGACCCTTGTATATCACTATTCACATGATGGACACATTAAGACCCTTGTATATTACTATTCACATGAGTGACACATTAAGACTCTTGTACATTACTATTCACACAATTGACACATTAAGACCCTTGAACATTACTATTCACATGATTGACAAATTAAAACCCTTGTACATTACTATTCACATGATTGACACATTAAGACCCTTGTACATTACTATTCACATGATTGACACATTAAAACCCTTGTACATTACTATTCACACAATTAATACATTAAAACCCTTGTACATTACTATTCACCTGATTGACACAATAAGACCCTTGAACATTACTATTCACATGATTGACAAATTAAAACCCTTGTACATTACTATTCACATGATTGACACATTAAGACCCTTGTACATTACTATTCACATGATTGACACATTAAAACCCTTGTACATTACTATTCACACAATTAATACATTAAAACCCTTGTACATTACTATTCACCTGATTGACACAATAAGACCCTTGTACATTACTATTCACATGATTGACACATTAAAACCCTTTTACATTACTACTTACATGATTTACACATTAATGACCTTGTTCACTACTATTCACATGATTCACACATTGAGAAACTTGTACAGTATGATTTACAAATTAAGAACCTTATACAGTAGTATTATTCGAAGCTATACATGTAGGCAGCAACATAGGTGAAGTCACCTGGTATTGAGGTATTTTGTACATATTAAGATTAAATTATAAAAATGAGATTCATGTCCATTCCAGTCTTACAAAAGGGACTTCCTCATACTGAATACATTATACTGAGGTCTTTTATTCATATTACTATTAAATGAAAAAATGAGATGCATCATCATACCCACATTATAAAGTGGACTTCCTTGTACAGAGTTGCCATACAGTGAGGGAGTACAGTCTGCATGACATATTTTCATAACTGTTAAACATGCAGCCATTTGAGATCTGCTGTTGCATGATGCTATAGCAAATCTGTGTAAGTCTTTTGTTCACAATCAGACATATGCACCAACAGATGATTATGAAAAATTCAAATTATTTCTTTGTGTAAGTACATAAGTGTTGACTTCTTGTTGTTGTTGTTGTTGTTGTTGTTGTAGGGTTTAACATCATTTTTTCAGCACAAGATAGGTAGCCAGTATAAATGGTAGAGAAAGAACCCAGGAAAAGCCCAGAAAGAACCACCAACCAACAAGAAGCTTTTGGCAAGCTTTTTCATGTCCCCACATTGGCCCAGTCAGAGACTCTAACCATGCAGACATGCTGACTTGTAATGTTTAATTTTTTAAACAGGTTGTCAGATGTCTCTTTAACTGTTTTATTGTATGTGTTGTTAAAGAAAACTTCAACTATTATTGACATATTTTCATATTTATTATTAATGTTGATTTTTAACTGTCGTGTACTGTTAGTCGGTTGAAGGTTCCCATCTACCTGATCAAGAAAACTTACAGAAATACTCTAAGTTCTAATATTAAGCCTTATTTATTCAGTCTGTGTGATGCAATTTTCTTGAAGTGTATTTTTTCTGCAGGGGATGGGGTCAAAACTGATATTTGTTCTGGTTGTTATTCTGTATGATTTTTGTTTCTGTTGTCATACACCTTAAAAAAACCCAAGGCACTTGTTCAGTTAATATAGACAATAGATCCAGTGTAAAAGAAAACTTATACACCATTACATAATACACATATAAAACCAGGTCTACACCATTACCTAATACACATATAAATCCAGGTCTACACCATTACATAATACACATATAAAACCAGGTCTACACCATTACATAATACACATATAAATCCAGGTTTACACCATTACATAATACACATATAAATCCAGGTCTACACCATTACATAATCCACTTGACTAGGTCAGGGTCTGCTTGACTGGGCTAGGATATACTTGACAGGGTTAGAATATGCTTGACTGGGATAGGATATGCTTGACTGGGCTAGGATATGCTCCTTGTAACAGTTGATGCATATTCAGTATGGATAATTAATACTTACCTATTTAATCTTGCATAGATAATAAGACATTCATTACAAATGTTCTGTATTTCTGCATTATACAACCAGATTGGAACTTCTTTAGTAATTGCTCCAATCTCCACCAGTCAATATTTTTAAATGTACAAAATTGAACTTGCTTGATTTGAATTTTGAATACATTTTTCCTGCATCATATTAAACTTGTTTTTTCTACTGACAGTTACAGAAACCATTCATGATCTTTGTATACAGCATCTGCCACTATCAACCAATACATGTACAGTGTGACCCCACCATAGCATGCGCCGGAAAAACATGAAATCAGATAAAACATAGTTGTGGTGGGTGTGGCTTCCTAAATTTGATATGCATTTAAATTTCTTCTACATGAAAATAAACATTTTTTCTTCTTAAAAGTATAAAAAATAACATTAAAAAGAAGTTTATTCAAGGATCACACTAAGCTTTGCCAATGTTGTAAATTGGGAATCTTTTTCTTATAGGCAAAAATATACTATCTGGTGAATTGTTTTTGTGAAAACATTGTTAGCTTTTTTTAAATTCAAATACACCATGAGAGGAAGTTGCAAATGTGGATATAGAATGTGCTGGAATCTATCTATTTTATTATGTTAATGAATTCTTTGTTCATATTGACAAACCATCTTAACAGTGCATGGTCACATCATAATCCTCATATGCTGACATATGGATTGAGTACTCTTTGCTGCTGATCCACTCAAACAGTTACACTATCAGATTAGCTGACTTTCACATTTTCCAAAGGGACTAGAAGAGGTTAATAGTTTTCGTTTCACAGGAAAAATTTGACAGAGGCATAAAATGCAAACAAAATTTCCATTATTTTGAAACCATAAATATCTGGACATCAAGTTACTTGTTAGTTTGTCCAATGTTTTCATTTTGCCTATGAATAACCTCATCACCTGAGTAGCCTTGGCAAGATGATAGCTGTCTCCAGCTGACCAAAATCTAGGCCAATTTAAGTACATGTAGCATCTAAACAAAATTTAACCAAGTGTCACAGGAGACAATATTGAAATGAATTGTTTAGTGACATGTGTTTGTTGACAATGGGGTATAGATCAAACAAGGACTACCATTCTTTATATGTCTTGTTTGTATTTTATAATGGGATGTGACCGGGACATTAATTTTATAAAATCTGAACTTAAATTAATGAATTTTTCATATGGATGTATGATACTTAATGCATTGTGGACTATAATACACAAATTTAAGCTGTCAAAATGCAAGTGTGGTCTATATGACACAAATGTAAGCTGTCAAAATACAAGTGTGGACTATATGACGCAAATGTTAGATGTCAATATACAAGTGGAATCTATCTATTATAGATTATTATAGATATTATAGATATTATATTATAGATATTATATTATAGATATATTATAGATATTATAGATATTATAGATTCTGTATACCACAAATGTAAGTTGTCAATATGCAAGTGTATTTCAGACTAATTTTGTCATTTAATCAAAAGCATATATTTTTGCACCTTCTTTTTTTTACTTACATACACACACACACACCACACACTCACAGGATAAGCCATCTTCTTTTTGATACATCATTTTCTTTAATGACCTGGTTGCTTGTAGCATGGTTTGTCTATAACATGGCCTGATAGTTTGCACCACAACTATAGTGGGGTCACATTGTAAATTGTATAATTCATTAATTATAATAAATAACAAGTATTTATTTAAATCTTGCCATGATTTCTCAAACATTTCAGAATCCCAGTGAACCAGGAAAGCTGCTAGGCTTGATCATGAAATCCCAACTACTTGTTTTGTTAAAAAGCAAGGTTGTCCTCTCTCTCTCTCTCTCTCTCTCTCTCTCTCTCTCTCTCTCTCTCTCTCTCTCTCTCTCTCTCTCTCTCTCTCTCTCTCTCTCTCTCTCTCTCTCTCTCTCTCTCTCTCTCTCTCTCTCTCTCTCTCTCTCTCTCTCTCTCACACACACACACACACACACACACACACACATGCATATTTGAACTATAAACATGCACCATCACATCCAACTTGTGTGATCACAAAAAAAAAATTCTTCAGATAATTAAAATTGTTGTTCTGGGGCATATTTTAAGTAATCTTGATTATAAGCCTTGTCTAAGACAGGATATTTTCAGGTAAGGCTGATGAAGCTCTAATGAAAAACCATTAATCTAGGAAGAAAATATTGAACAGGAACAAATTAGAAAAATTAATCACATCCTGTTCTGTTTTGTTTCATAAATTCATGTTTAATAGTTTAGTGTCATTGATTTTTGTGTGAATATAGTTGACTCAGCACATTTGTGATTTAAACATTTTTGCAGATTGCTGACTCAGCAAGACAATCATTATTAAGTATGATGCATTTTTACAAATTAAGTTTATTATGTTTCCATTTGATGGCAGTAATGAGGATATTGTTTGACTGATGTTTGTCCATACATTCACAAATCCCTACATCCATTTGCATGTCCAGAATTAGCTATTTTAGCAAGAACTATTCAAATTGTAGTGTATCATGGTTTAGAATTGATGATTTTCTCAGATTTTCAGGCAATCTCTTTAATTAAGGTCAACATTTCTGAATTCACTAAAAAAAATTATTATGGAGGAATACTTTCAGAATAAAAATGGGGGTCGTTTTCATCTGTTCTTTAATCTGGGCTTTTTGTCAGATCCCAGCACTGTAAGAAGTATTCAATGTGAGATGATGAAAATATCTCAGATAGAGGAGACGTTTGATGAATTAGAGAAAACCAGATTTAAATGACGAAAATACTTTTAGCTAAGTTTAATAATTTTTTGGACATTTAAACTATTGCTCATAGAGCCTTGAAAAATCCTTGAATTTTATAGATTGTCTTGTAATCTTCTTGAATTTGATAATATTAGGCTTGAAAGTTGAAAAACCTTGAAATTCCATAATAAACTGATTACATTTACATGTATACCCAAATTCTTTGACTTTTTTAGCAGATATAAAACATTAAAACAATATAGGTATTTAAGTTAAAACATAAAAACAATAAAATATAGATTTTTTTATTCAGATTTTTTTATTATGTACATATTTTCTAAAATTAATGAATACACAAAAAGGTTAAATTCAGATGGATCCAATGACAGGTAGCAATCAGACAGGTAGCATCTTTTGGCATGCTAATTAGTTGGGTTTTGTCTGTTTTTGTACCTGTGATAAACAATGTAACAGATGGAGAAAGTTCAGTTTCCATAAGAAAAAAAATCCCACTGTTTAAGGTCTAAGTCTTTAAAAACAACTCACTATAGCTGAACAAATCAAGTTTAATACTGCTAGAAAATCATTCATTCATGTAACACTAACAAGGAAATTATGGTTATTTCTTTTTCAGACATTTGCACCAGAAGGAATGCTTCAACCCTCCACAATACGTTTAAAAGATTTTAGGAAATATTACCATCAGTATTTGAAAATTGATGTATGTATATATTTTATTTTAATGTGAATGACAATTAGATGATATTTATTATTATTATCAGTGAACAAAGTATTTGTCCATATTATGAGATTAAATTATTACATTTTTCATAGCTCTACCCAAGAAGGGCAGGACAGAGAATTCATTAAGACCTTACTTAGAGAAGTGAACAGTACAGGTTATTACATGGAAGAGATGGGCATGGTTGGGAGTTCATTGTACCCCTGATTAAAGCAGTGAGCAATATATAGGATTACTTTACTACAGTCATGCATGCAGATTCAGCAAAGTGTGTGGAAAATTGGCAACACATATCATGCTGTGATCTATGGGTCACGCCATATTCCCAGACAGGGGCTTTGGGGGTCTCAAAAACTGGTGTTTTGAGGTTCAAGTGGGGAATCAGTGCAATTGTGACCCAAAAAATGTGTTATTATCTGATTGAGAATATGCTATCTTTTCCTATAGGCCTATATAAAATTACTGGAAATTCAAAAACTCAAACAATTACCTATAATTTTTTTCTTTGAAGCATTTGTAGGTTATTTATTTACAAAAATAGTTGGTAGACTTGACATTGTGATAACACAACCAAACAGACAATATATACCCATTTTGTTTCTAAAATCCATTAGATAGTGGAATATTTTCTTAATCTGATGAAGTCTTTGCTGCTTGATAGTCCTTGGTCAGGAGTGGTAGTGGGAGTTTGGTTGAAAATAATAAATCTTGGCACTCACTTGAGATTGGATGTCAATTATCCCTCAGGATCTCAGCATAAAATAATATCTATATGTATCTGCATTGCTGTGTGGAAGTGGCCAACATATTGGGTGGTTTAGCTAGTGAGGTCATAATGTGTTCTCCCACACTCCAGAAGGACTAATGTCAATATAATGTTTACAGTGTGTGCAAAAAAAAAAATGCTTCCCTTGCTGATGCAATTCACAAAATCCATCCAAGAGTTTTGAAATTTTTGTTCTTGTTGGCTTTGCTTGTTTTGAAGTTGGCTCATTTACTGCATTTTCCTATTATGCCTTAAAAATGGACATTACTATTCCAACAACTAAAATAATTGTTCTGCATTTTATATATGGATCCAGCTTCAAAGAAACATTGCTCCTGATCACAATCTTGCCAATAATCTTTAATTATGATGGCTTAAATATTCTTATTCAAGAAATTAATGTGTAATTTATCATCTTCAACACACATATATGTGACTGCACCCAACTTAAATGAATTGGGTTGTTCCACTTAAGGTACTTTACCTATGCAAATTTAGTCCATTGTACTCTTCCACAGTAGTGTTCCAAGAACTTGACACAGCATCATCCTAGCTATTCTTAGCCAATGTAAGTAATCTGAAGTGTAGCAAAATTCAGATATAATTAAGTTTCAATGTACACTAATGTTTGTTGATATATTTTAAAAATATAAAGTTTTGAAATTGAAGAATGTCTACAAAATTAAAATGCCTAGAAGACAGCTTTGTTAATTTAGTTCAAATGATTTTCAGTAAAGATATTTCAGTATTACTTTGCATCAGAGTATATAATGACCCTATGATCTCAAACTAAATAATAGAATCCAAGCAATTTTGTAAAATGTGAAAATTTTTAAAGATTTTACAATAATGTGAATTAATTGCACAAAAGTCCAAAAAGTTACATCACTAATCCTAATGAATCAAGTTCCAATTAAATTCCAGTGGTATTCCAGATAAGATCCAATTCTGGATCTGTTAATGTGCTTCCAATATCAGATGTGGTAATGTGCCAATGGCCTAAAGTGTGATGATGTGCTAACAGTCTTTTGATAAATCACAATAATATAATCCAAGAATGCTCTTGTCTGCAATCACTAATTACAAATTATTTTTTTTCTTGAAAAATAAAATAGATGAGCACTTTCTATTTACAGCAACTAATAATTCAATTAAATAATTTCAGCCAAATGAAATACTGAACACAAGAACAAGAATGATTCTGCTAAAGATGTTAAAGCAAGAATTAATAATTTTTCAAATAAACAAGTTTATATAGATAACTAAGACACAAAAATGAAGAAACAGGATGTAGGTGCAATATTTAATTATAGAAAATTCTAAGTTGTAAACAGATAATATCTGTGACATGTAGTGGTTGTTAGCTCAACTATTTACCATAAACTTAGATAGTTATTATTTACAAACTCACATAAACTTGCTTTTTGTCTGTGCTGCTCTTATGTCTGATATCAAAGCTGTCAAATAAGCCAGAATTACAATGGTATGGGATAAAATAATGCCAGAAAACAAGGCTACTGTGAGTGTAGTTAGACAAAAATTAGAGATGTTAGACTACAGTTAGTGAAGTATGACTACCATGTGTGCGGTAAGACTATCATGGATGAGGTTAGACTGCTATGCATGAGGTAAGACTACCATGGATGAGATTAGACTGCCATGCATGAGGTAAGACTACCATGGATGAGGTTAGACTGCCATGCATGAGGTAAGACTATCATGTATGAGGTTAGATTGCCCTGGGGTAAGACATTTGAATGAGCTGACCTGATTGTCAATAACTTAAGTTGTTGACCTCTGCAAGTCACACTTTTCCATATCTACTTGGTTGTGAATTATAGGAAGGCAAGCACTGCCCAGTGGCCAGCAATATTTGGATTTTATTGCAACCATGTTTGGAGCCAGCAATATTTGGATTCTATTGCAGCCATGTTTGGAGCCAGCAATATTTGGATTCTATTGCAGCGATGTTTGGAGCCAGCAATATTTGTCCTCTTCAGAATCTATATGACTATGACATCTCACATTGTGATAACATTAAGCATCATTGGTGAATCAATGTCCAAGAAACTCAGACTTAAATAAAACAGTGCTAATAAATCTGTACCATTCTCCAGTTTTTGTTCCATAGATTTAATCTAAATTTCATGTTCAGTGGATGTTTTCCTGTCTGAATATGATAGGTTACTGGAATGAACCAAATGGCAGGGCTATTTCAACTTCCCAGCCTTGATAGTGACATTACCTTGGTGTCAAAAATGATAAAATCAGTTTTAAAGTTTTTAAAGTCATTTAATTTCTGTATCAGTTAATTCATTCAACTAAATCTTTGGTACATTGTTTACTGTATGCCAAAAGTTTGTTTCCTGGCATGCTTTGTCTTGACTGTGTTAGCATGTAGCCAAATGTTTGTATCCTGACAAGTTATGATTTATTTCTTGACTGTGTTAGCATGTAGTCAAATGTTTGTATCCTGATATGTTTTAATTTATGTTTAAATTGTGTTAGCACATAGTCAAACTTTTTTATCCTGACAAAAAAATTTTTCTTGACTGTGTTAGCATATAGTATCATAGTCATACAGTTGCTTTTGTAAGCAAGCCATGGTGCCATGGTAGTTCATATGGAGAGAATTGGACTTGTAGCCCAACGGTCAGGGGTTACACACCCTCTTAAGCTGGCCTAGGTCATCTGCATCATTATGTGCTTGGGAGAGTCATCTAGCTACTATTTCCTCAGCATGATATAACCAATACACCACTCCCTCGATAACTCGCGCCCGGATAACTCGCGAACCCGCTTATAACGCGGTGTCTGGCATGGCTCCCGATTTTTTTTTTCCAAGGAAAATATATTATAAAATGTGTTAAATATGAAAAAGCCGTGATAAGAAATTGTAAATTGGCAAATTTAACCTTGATAAATAGTTCATTTTTATCATCAAAAATGGTGATTACCGTATTTTCCGGGGTATAAGTCGCTACTTTTTTCGTTTTTTTTCTTCTTAAAAATGACGTGTGCGACTTATATGCAGGAGCGACTTATACAATAAATGAATTTTTTAACGACTGTGACTGATGCACAGTGATGCTGTGCTTTAGCGAAATGCATCTGCCGGTATACGGGCAAGCCAATTGCTGAAAACTTACATACTGTACACGTAAGTATTAGACCATAAGATTATCAAATTAAATAGTCAAATAATATTTAGTTATATATTTGTTGTTATTAATAAATAAAACAAAATATTGAAATAACGATTGCCATTGTATTTCCTTTATTATTCGGCATGTACATCTTAGAATCTTTTGGTCTCTAAATTCAGTCGTTGTAAATTTCAGCACATTTTCCCACCCAAGCTGCTAGTCAAAGTCCTTTGAACTTGCCGTCCAGCTATTTCATGTTCTTTTGATGTACTCAAATAAATACTGAATGCAGAACTGGGATTATTTTGTTATTTTAAACAACGAATTACTTCACTGTAAAGAGTTTCCGAGACCTCTGTTAGCGCTTCACAATTTAATTTAATAGTAGTTTATAAAAACACAATAATTTTTTTCGGTTGGTTTCGCAATGGCTTGTTACTAAAAAAAAAAAATAGCCGGAATATTTCCTCTGAGGATTGCTCTAGTTTTAAACTCCGGATTAAGCCAAGACTGGCTTCATGGAGAGAACTTCAAAGTACCGATAATTAAAAAAAAAATAACTGGAAGGCTGGTGAACAGTTTCAATTGTTAGGTGAATTCGCAAGGTCTTCAAAAATGTATCAAAATCACTGTAGTGTATAAAGTGCTTTTGAAGTTCGCTTGGGTTGTGGAAATGACCGATACATAAATACCTACCGTTCATATAATGGAGCATTAATAAAATATAGTTTCACAATAACGTTGTATGATTTAAAATAGTTATATTAGCGTTAAGTCAATAAGTTTTGTTTTAAATTAAATTCGTGCCGTTTATCATGGCACCAATAACTAGAAAAAAAAAATATGATGCAGAATTTACGTTAAACGTCGTAGCATTTGCAAAAGAAAACGGAAATCGTGCAGCAGAAAGAAAATTCAACCTTAAGCGAGAAGAAAGTGCGTGACTGGCGTAAAAAAAGAAGACGAGTTAGGTCAACAAAAAAAAAAAGAAGGGAAATCGTAGTGGCAAAGCAAGTTGGCCAGTTCTCGAGGAGAATCTACGAAAATGGATTGTGGAACAGCGTGCTGCATGCAGGTCATGGACTTTCAACAATTCAAATACGACTCAAGGCAAAGTCAAAGTCTATTGTAATACTGACTTTTATATAACTCTTAAACAATTGTATAATATTTCTTACACGAAGTTGGAAATTACCAAGTCAAATGCAATGGCGGGCGGTATCAAAGACGTGATTATGGTAAGTGCGGAGGAGCGACTTATACGCAGGAGCGATTTATAGGGCGGAAAATACGGTATTGCCTGTACAAATAAAATCTATATTGTGAAATTTGCATTTTTTCAAAATGTGAAGTGATATTTCTCAAACGTGTCACAAACCGCAAGTGTAATCGTTTTCTAATTTCTGTGGTTTTAAATTTTTAGACCCATTAAATTCATGTTGGTAATGGTTAAACCTTGTGAATTTTTTTTTCCATTTTTACTTCTACCGCAATAAAAATCTACACACATCGTTCGATCGACATTGTTTTTTTCGAAGTGTGTCGATCTTTTGTATTTGAAAAAAAACCCATCTACTTTGGATCAAACATTAAAATTAGAAAGTATACCATTCACCACAAAAAAGTGACCTAATACACAACATGTGAAGTACATGTGCTAAGCAAACGGAAACCAGGAGGAATAATGTTTAGATGATTTCCTCAATATACTGTAAGTTATCCTGAAATTAATGTTACTCTGTGAGGAAAAACTAAACAAAGTACATCAATATGAAAAGATATTTATCCACTGTTAATCTTAGCGCGATTATTAATTGAGTATTCAACATGCCAAGCCACCTCACCCCCCCCCCATTTCTCTATGCGTCGATCCCATTGTTATATTTCTTGTTTGTTATAGGTCCCTCAATAACTCGCGCCCTCGCTTATATCGCGGTCTATGCTTTTGGACCCCAATGTCCGCGAGTTATCGAGGGAGTGGTGTAATTAGTTAAAAGTGCCAATTAAACCAACTAACCAACCAATATCATGAGCAAACTACATTTTACAGTGAAACCTTTTTATCATAATACCAACTAAAACTCACAATCATAAATGTCACTAAACCCTATTCATTGTTAAAATTCACTCAAGAAATTTATAAAATATCTTTTAATTACAGGAAATAGAGATCTCAGATGAAGAGAAAGAGTATACAATGGATTTAAAACCCTATCTGCTTCCCAACCCCTACACAATTGATCCGGTGAGTAACTTTCTTTGGAAGAGTTTTGTAATGAAAAAGCTTTATTGACTGCATTATAAATGTGTACAATTGCCATCCCATTGACAAACTAATGTTTAGCTCAACTACTCTGATTTATTTTCATGAGCATAAGTTTTCTTGGTTTTGTGAAAAATAATTTTTTTATAATTAATTAAATTTATGGATTGAGAAGAGGAGAGAGATTGCCTATAAGGATTACTGTTTATTGGGTCTTTAAATTCACAGTTTGAGCAACCATGAAGTGCGGGAAAATTGGTTGCCCACAAACCAATGAATTCACAGTGTACTGAAGATGATAGAGCTTAAACATTTAACATTACTTTTATATTAGGATGGAGAGTTTACACATTTAACATTACCTTATCACTGGGAGAATTTACACATTTAACATTACCTTATCACTGGGAGAATTTACACATTTAACTGATTATCTTGTCACTGGGAGAATTTACACATTTAACATTACCTTGTCACTGGGAGAATTTACACATTTAACATTACCTTATCACTGGGAGAATTTACACATTTAACATTACCTTATCACTGGGAGAATTTACACATTTAACGTTACCTTGTCACTGGGAGAATTTACACATTTAACGTTACCTTGTCACTGGGAGAATTTACTCATTTAACATTACCTTATCACTGGGAGAATTTACACATTTAACGTTACCTTGTCACTGGGAGAATTTACACATTTAACGTTACCTTGTCACTGGGAGAATTTACTCATTTAACATTACCTTATCACTGGGAGAATTTACACATTTAATTAACTTTGTCATTGGGAGAATTTACACATTTAACATTACCTTATCACTGGGAGAATTTACACATTTAACATTACCTTATCACTGGGAGAATTTACACATTTAACTGATTATCTTGTCACTGGGAGAATTTACACATTTAACGTTACCTTGTCACTGGGAGAATTTACACATTTAACGTTACCTTGTCACTGGGAGAATTTACACATTTAACATTACCTTGTCACTGGGAGAATTTACACATTTAACATTACCTTATCACTGGGAGAATTTACACATTTAACGTTACCTTGTCACTGGGAGAATTTACACATTTAACGTTACCTTGTCACTGGGAGAATTTACTCATTTAACATTACCTTATCACTGGGAGAATTTACACATTTAACATTACCTTATCACTGGGAGAATTTACACATTGAACATTACCTTGTCACTGAGACAATTTACACATTTAATTAACTTTGTCATTGGGAGAATTTACACATTTAACATTACCTTATCACTGGGAGAATTTACACATTTAACGTTACCTTGTCACTGGGAGAATTTACTCATTTAACATTACCTTGTCACTGGGAGAATTTACACATTTAACGTTACCTTGTCACTGGGAGGGAGAGAGAGCTTAAACATTTAACATTACCTTGTCACTGGGAGGGAGTGTCTACACTAATTTAACATTACCTTGTCACTGGGAGGGATATTTGACACATTTAATGTTACCTTGTCACTGGGAGGGAGTGTCTACACTAATTTAACATTACCTTTGTCACTGGGAAGGAGAGCTTAGACATTTAACATTACCTTGTCACTGGGAGGGAGTGTCTACACTAATTTAACATTACCTTTGTCACTGGGAAGGAGAGCTTAGACATTTAACATTACCTTGTCACTGGGAGGGAGTGTCTACACTAATTTAACATTACCTTTGTCACTGGGAAGGAGAGCTTAGACATTTAACATTACCTTGTCACTGGGAGGGAGTGTCTACACTAATTTAACATTACCTTTGTCACTGGGAAGGAGAGCTTAGACATTTAACATTACCTTGTCACTGGGAGGGAGTGTCTACACTAATTTAACATTACCTTGTCACTGGGAAAATGTACACATTTAACATTACCTTATCACTGGAGGAGGATTTTACATATTTAACATTATTTTTGTCACTGGGATTGCAATTTTACACTTTTAACATAAACCTTGTCATTGCTAGGGAGAATTTAAACATTTAACCTTAGCTTCTCGATGGGAGAGAGAGAGTTAACATATTTAACATTACCTTTGTCATAGGGAGGGAGAATTTACACATTTAACATTACCTTTGTCAATGGGAGAGAGAGTTTACACATTTAATGTTACCTTTGTCACTGGTAGAGAGAGTTTACACATTTAATGTTACCTTTGTCACTGGGAGGGTGATTTTACACATTTAACATTACCTTGTCACTGGACGGCAATTTTAAGCTTTCAACATTACCCTTGTCATTGTAAGGGAAAGTTTACACATTAAACATTACCTTGTCACTGGGAGAGAGAGTTTACACATTTTCATTGGGATGTAGAGGTAACTGTATTATGAAATTTCTATTTATTTACATCAGATATAGTTTGACTACCATGACCTTCCATTTGACTATAGTTTGACTAACATGACCTTCCATTTGACTATAGTTTGACTAACATGACATTCCATTTGACTATAGTTTGACTAACATGACCTTCCATTTGACTATAGTTTGACTAACATGACCTTCTGTTTGACTTTTCTTTAGAAGCAATACTAGGACTTAATAGTCCACTGAAGCTAAAAGTATTAAGTTAATCCATGCTTTGTGCATTCTCTATTCATAAGAGAGGATTTATAGAGATATGCAAGCAAGACAAATAAACACCAATAACTATTTTGTAGTAAAATATCAACCCATGAATATTCTTCTGAAATCTAAAGTGCATTCTGGTTAATCTCTACCAGACTTAGAACATAACAGCACACACCATGGAATTTGGATAACTTTTAAATTGAAACTCAAAGCTAATTTACAAGTAATAAAATGAGATTTAGCACTTACCTTATCTTTGTTACCATTTATCATAAAATTATAAATGATAATGGAGGGGAAGACTTTATGGGGGGGGGTACTAATACTAGTCAAATGTTCAATCTTAATTTAAATATAAATGGTTGAAGATATAAGTTGGTTTAGAACAGATCACTATTATGACTGACTTCAAACTTTTACCTTGGTAAATACAGCTAGATTTCTAGCGTAAGGTCAAATTCACATCTTCGATCTTACTGCTAATTGGACAACTGGGAACCTATCATTTACATATCCAAAGGAAACAGATGGTATCTGGTAGCACATATCCAAAGGGAACTGATGGTATCTGGTAGCACATATCCAAAGGAAACAGGTTATATCTTGTAACTTTTTAGAATTTCCATTATGTGATGTATACTTCCTGATAAAATTAATGGCTGTATTATTTGGATATGAGTTATTTTCCCTATTGAATAAAGGACTGGCCATATTGGCATTTATGCCTTATGCACATTTATCTCAATATTTTTCAGACATTTTCATTACCAAGATTATTCAAGTTGTTCAGAGGGCTTGGATTGAGGCATTTGATTGTTGTCAATGACAACCATCAGGTATGTGTTTTTGTATTAAGGATGATTGTCCCTAATGATTTCCACATCTTTTGCATATTCAGCACTTAAGGATTTTTTTGTGCATATTTAGTCACTAAAATATTACTTGGTGCATGTTTAGCTATTTAAGTATTTGTGCTTATTCCAATACTTAAGTATTACTATATGCATATTCAGTCACTAAAGTATGACTGTTCATATTCAGTTACTTGATAGTACCACACTTGTGAGAGAACTAGAATTTCAAAGCAGAAGATTTACAAATTTTAATCAGTTGACTGGCTTCCAAGCCAGTACATTTTTGTCAGCGAAAACATTAATCTTCTTCAGGGAATGAAAGCATTATTATAATTACTTTTTTTTATATTATATATATTTTCTTCATAGTATAATAAAAAACAGCAAGTTTTGAATATAAATCTGGATTAAAATGACTGTGTTATGGCAATTAATGATTCTATGTATTTTCATTTAATGAAAAAGGAAAGTTGTTCATCTTATATTTCACAGCGAAGATTTTTAATAACATTTCTGGTTTTCTTCACAAGATCACTGTCTGGCGACCACTGATGACATACACTGTGATTTTTAAGCTTCACACAAAGGAACTCAGTAGTTCTCTGGTCCAGATTTCCCCCAAATCACATTGCAAAAGATTGAATTTAGACTTGAAATAAATAATCAAAACAATATATGGTGTATTTAAATGATTTGAAACACAATGCAAACTCTTTGATACTTGCCAACATGTGCTTAAATTCGGATTTCCAGGCATTGTTGAACTTGTAATATTTTATGGCCAGTCAGTGCTTTCTTAGCATTGGGAGAAAGCACATGTTTTGAAATTGTACAATGAATTGAACAAAATATGTAAGAGCTTCTTAAATAATCCTCTTAAAACATCTTGAACAATATAATAACAATTATATATTACAAGAATCCCAAAAGCCTACTCTGTGTTTCTGCCAAAATCATATGGTTGTCTTATCTCCCAAAGGTCAGCCTGATTTTCATCAAAGGTTATGACCAACTTTTATTCCTTTATTACTTATAACACCTAAAAAAAACCATTTCCCACATTTATCGTATGTGTTGATAGAACATGTAAAATAAACATATTTAGGGTTTTCTTATAAATTTTTTGAAAACTTTTGTTTTAATTTTCCAAAGTGGCAGATTTCAACAATAAATTGTTATGTGCAGAAGACAGCCTTTAAAATTAAATGTTTGACCCTTTTGTGCATATACAATGACTTAAGTATTACTTTGTGGCATATTCAGTGACTTATTTATTACTCAGTGCATATACTGTGACTTAATTATTACTCAGTGCATATACAGTGACAAGTATTACTCAGTGCTTATACTGTGACTTAAGTATTACTCAGTGCTTATACTGTGACTTAAGTATTATTCAGTGCATATACAGTGACTTAAGTATTACTTTGCACATATACAGTGACTTAAGTATTACTTTGTGGCATATTCAGTGACTTAAGTATTACTCAGTGCATATACTGTAACTTAAGTATTACTCTGTGCATATACAGAGACCTAAGTATTACTCAATGCATATACAGTGACCTAAGTATTACTCAGTGCATATACAATGGCTTAAGTATTACTCAGTGCATATTCTTTGACTTAAGTATTACTCAGTGCATATACAGTGACTTAAGTATTACTTTGCGCATATACAGTGACTTAAGTATTACTCAGTGCATATACAGTGGTTTAAATATTGCCCAGTGCCTATTCAGTTTTTTTATTAGTATTTGTGACTTTCATATGAACTTTAAGAGAATTGAGAAGTTCTTTTTTTATGCAAACCAAAGCTATAAATTCACATTTTGTGTCACAATATCTGTTCAGAACTCTCATTTGCGCAATGTTTTGCATGTAACTCACTTTTCAGGGCATATTAAAATAACCCAATTTTATTCTGACCAGCTGCTGAAATAAGAATTCTATTGATCACTGCCTGTAGTTGTACAATATTATCTTCCAAGTACCACCTTTGTTAACAAACTGATATGGTACTTAAGTGTAAACCATGTGTGGAGTAAATACATGTGTTTGGCCTTTGAGAGGGTTTTGAAACACCAGTTTTCAGGACTGAAGTAAATTTGACAGTGATTGTACTTTTGCTTCCTGTAAAAACATCCATGAAAGAAGTGTTCCATGGAGTTGTAATAGAGCTCATGATAAATCTATTTAAAATTTATGTTCTTAAGAATTGGGAATGAGAGCCACTTGTGCATTGAATTGTATAACTAATAATTTTTGATGAATTTCACTGACAGGTTTGTGTACTTAGTTCTGTGGCTGATAATTTTTGGTGAATTTCAGAGACATTTGTATGTATTGATTTGTGTAGCTGATAATTTTGGTGTCACTTTCACAGACAGGTTTTTGTACTGAGTAATGTAGCTAATAATATTGTTGAACATCACTGGCAGGTCTGTGTATTGAGTTTTACAGCTAATACTTTTGGTGTCATTTTCACAGACAGAATTGTTTATTGAGCTGTGTAGCTAATAATTTTGTTGAACATCGATGGCAGGTTTGTGTATTGAGTTTTACAGTTAATACTTTTGGTGTCATTTTCACAGACAGACTTGTTTATTTAGCTGTGTAGCTAATAATTTTGTTGAACATCGATGGCAGGTTAGTGTATTGAGTTTTACAGCTACATGTAATACTTTCGAGGTCAATTTCACAGACAGGCTTGTGTACTGAGTTATGTAGCTAATAAATTTTGTTGGATTTCACAGATGGGCTTGTGCTTTGCCAATTCTAACACAAAATAATCAAATTTTCATATGGCATTTTTATTAAAAATAAAAATATGTTGATTTAAATTTATCTTCAACTTTTGTTAAGTGTGTTTTAATATTCTACCATCAAAAGTTATTGAAGATTGGGTGTAATTCTTATTTTTAAGGTTATTGCTGATATGATTGATACATATGATTGATACATATGACTGATACATATGACTGATACATATGACTAAGAATTGTATTGCTGATACATATGACTGATACATATGACTGATACATATGATTGATACATATGACTGATACATATGACTGATACATATGACTGATACATATGACTAAAAAAGTAACTTAACAGATTCACAATTTTGCAGTTAATCAAACAAAAACTACATGAAGTTTTTTTGCTGAGAATAAATGGGGATTGTGGGAATTATTAAAGAAAACAGTAAATAAAAGGTTTAATGCAGTCATAATTTCAAAATCCAGAAAAAAACATTTATTTTCAAGTGTAATAATTGTATCAGAAAAAAGAATAAATTGTCTTTTTGCTCGTAACATTATGAATAGTTTCTTTGACTTTCCATTTATTGTATATGCTTTACTATTCACAGTCCTTCTTCTATTAATCTCAGTCTTTGAAAAATGTATATTGGGTCACACTGACCCTCTTAAAAATATACACAGGTCACACTGATCCTCTGAGAAAAATTAATTCTACCAGAACTTCAATACACCTATTTCAGAATGTCATTGAGGCACAGGTCTACTGATTTAAAATTATATGTGCAGAAATATTATTTTAATTGTCATTTTTATTTGCAAACACTTTACACTTCAATTTCAATTTTTTGATCAACTTAATACAGTATCAGAAACCCCATTTAATGAAAATATATATGTTTTAACCTTATTTGCCAAATACAAAATCAGCAGCCATATTTTGCAAATTTCAATCTCTGCAAAAGGATTCGGATGTTTGCTTGTGTATAACACATGCTCAACTGCACACTGCCTAAACCCAGAACTGCTGAAGCATAACATACAAGTAATTCAGGGTCTCTGCTGGCTCCCACTCCATGTCTTCCGACAATATCATTATATTTGTCAAAGATAGAGCTGGTGCAAAATGACTCTCTAGTTTTCAAATTTGATGATTATAGACCCTCTTATTCTTGTAAAAGAGTTGAGGAATTCATTAACTTTGGAAAGATCTCCAAAATTTCCAAAGAGATAATGCAAGAGATAAAACAAGATTTCTTTTAATGAAATATGAAATATTATGACTGTGTTTATGTCTATGATGCAGAATAATCAGCTAAGACATAATTTACAACCAAGCAACATTAAAGATAATACCAAATCTCAAATTATGAGATATTTTTGTGAAAATGTTTATTAGGATTTGAAATACCCAGACCTGCTAGTACATTACATACAATGGTATCTCTCTCTCTCATGTACAAGGGTGATATTAATTATACATACACTCTCTGAAAAAGTTGTCTGAATTCTATAAAAATGCTAAATTTTTTATATGAAATTTTTAAAAATATTATATGAAAAAGCAATTTATCTTTGTAATTTCAGCCAGTTGGTATGATCACAAGAAAAGATTTGGCAAAATTCCGAGCTGAATCAAGGAGAGGGCTACTCAAAATAAAGCACTTGAAAATAGAGGACAGCTAGATATCCAACTGCTGGCGTCACCCCATCCTCATATTAATTATAAATAATCCCTACAATAATCCCTACACCTGTAGTTAACACCTAACATCTTTTCTTGCATATGTGTTACAAACAACTGTGTAAAGCTCTGCGCTTGCATGCAATCTTTTAGACCTAGATATACCAGTGCAGTATGTTAGTAAATCTGGCTCAGGACCTTTTCTACATTATACAAGATCTATATGGATTAGTAGACAAAATAGTTGATTTTTTTATTTTTTATTTTATGTTACACCATAAAGTACTGGATTTTCCAAGTAAAATAATTGTAAAAATTCAGTGGAGTGAAATACAATAAATAATTTCACTGCTGTTTTAATAACAAGATAGCATGAAATTCAAAGTTATTTTTTAATACTGACATGGCTGAATGTTAAATATGGCCAATTCCTGTTAAAGGCAACTCAAGATCAAATCCAACAAGGTGCAATATTTGTTTCTTAATGTGCTATTTTACCTTGAATTGGGAAGGACAATTATTTAACTGTTTTCTGTGTGAATGATCACAAAACACAGTCAAACAAAAACAGAAAACTGCTGACATCACACAGGATCCAGGAAGAAATCAGCTCCTTCAATCTGTTATACAGGACATCTTGCTAACCAATACATTTGAGCATAAAATAAAAAGAAAATTTGCTTGCAATAAGTGACTAATGAATCTACTTCATCTTTTTGGATGGGGCCCTGAGTGGCTGAGTGGTCTAAAGTGCTGTCCATTATGGATAACTGCCATCTCACCTCTGTCTGCGTGGGTTCGAGTCTAGTATTTGGTGAATGTGAATATGTGAGAAAGCTTGCCAGTAGCTTCTCGTGGGTTGGTGGTTCTTTCCGGGGATTTCCTGGTTTCTTATTCCACCATTAATACTGACTGCCATGTATAGCCTATTGTGTGCTGAAAAATGGCATTAAGCACATCAACAACAACAATAACAAAAACTTATTGGTGAAAAACTTAAGTATTTCCCCGAATTGATTAAATATATTCATTATTCACTCATTTTATGCATATATCCTCTGTTTAATCAGAGATGTAGTTTTTCATTGGACTGTAGAAATATGACAAGTGCTTTCAAATCAAATAGCCATAGTAGTCTAATATGTTTAGTCTGCTAGATTAGACAGGTGGATGCTATATTGCTCATGATAGACAGGTGGTTGTTTCTTTATAGATCATCCATTATAGACAGATGACCAATTTAGCCATGGTTCTATATAGACAGGTTTCTGACCTTGGATTGTTTATTATGGACATGTAACTGTTTAACTCAGATTGTTCTCAGGTGGCTGCTTTACTTAGATTGTTTGCTGAAGAGAAAATATTACATAGTGGATTCATAAATAACATATTCATTCTCTATGGAGAAATTTCTGTGTTCACTGTAGACAGGTGTCTGCTTGAATAAGATGGTTCACTATAGACAATTGTCTCTTTTACTCAAGATGTGTCTGCACAACTTAAATTATGAAAGATGGGCACATTGCAAAATTTGTTAATTATCGAAAGATGACCGCTTTTTTACAATGGAGAGAAGTCAAGTGCAATAATGTTTTGCAAATCCTTATCATAACAAATATTTGCTATATCTCTTTGTTTCATCTTTAAAATGGATTTTAATATTCCATTTTTTAATGTATTGAACCACACTGGTTAATTTGTGAATAAAGACCGAATTCTATAGTCACACCATTTAATTTTGCAATGGGTTGCTTATGTATTCAGTAATACTTCTGATTGGGTTGCTTATGTATTCAGTAATACTTCTAATTGGGTTGTACATGTATTCAGTAATACTTCTGATTGGGTTACTGATGCATTCAGTAATAGTTCTGATTGGGTTGCTTATGTATTCAGTAATACTTCTGATTGGGTTACTGATGCATTCAGTAATAGTTCTGATTGGGTTGCTTATGCATTCAGTAATACTTTTGATTGGGTTACTGATGCTATTAGTAATACTTCTGATTGGGTTGCTTATGCATTCAGTAATACTACTGATTGGGATGCTTACCCATTTAGTAATAGTTCTGATTGGGTTGCTTATGCATTCAGTAATACTTCTTGGTGGATCACATACATACTCAGTAGTACTCAGTCTAGCTTGGGAATGTAAACATTTCTTGATGCTTAAATGAATGGAAGACTGTGTAGTTAAGGTGCTTAAATGAATGGAAGACTGTGTAGTTAAGGTAGAAAAAAATGTCAGTCAAGTACTCCATGATAGGAGAGCTATTTGTTGTGTGTATATATGGGCAAGGAAGGCAAGCATGTCATGTGTATATAAATTGACAAAACAAAGAGAAATAGGGAGACTGAATCAAAAAATAGATTGGGATCTGAAACTGTGAGGTTTGATGTGGCATTTTTAAAGTGCTGGTTTCAATAAGTATTGACTGATCATCCAGGTCCAATATGCATGAAATTATCAAAAGAGACACCAGGGTTGCATGCAGAAACTTTTATTTTTTGGAGGGGGGGGGGCAGCTAGGCAGAAACTATATAGTAGTCAGCTATTAAATTATAAAGATTTTGACCTAATCATGTTTAAAGGTGAAGGGAGGAGGCACCCATGGGATGTACTGTTCTTCCTGGTAGCACATCATTTTCTCCCAGGACTTGCCAACCCCATCATGTTCTGATCAGCTGTAGTCAAGCTACACAATAATTAAAGATTAGTCTTAAGTAAACAAGCAAGGAAGCCAGTGTGACTAATTAACAGTAAATCCTTTTCATTGCATTTATCTTGTGAAAAAGATGGTCCCTCCAATATACTTAAAAGAAACCATGTTCTACAGTGTGTGTACGTAAACAGCAGTAATTAATGGCAAATAAATAATGCCTTAATTTCTTGTAACTTACAATGCCTATCACTTAGTTTTAACAGTTCTGTAGTCACAAGTTACTGTACATGTGGGAACTGTTATTCCCACCTTCTATATCCCACCTTACTTCCTTAGGGTCAACTCATAAGACATATAACATTGTTTACTAAATAAATTTTTTATTCTGAATTAGTTCTTTTGAGGAACAAATACTGCATGATATATTTTTTCATTCTGTCTTTTAATTTAATCATGGTAATTAAAGTTTATATATATATATATATATATATATATATATATATATATATATATATATATATATATATATATATATATATATATATACAAGAATGCCAGGTGTTTAATAGTGTTAAGTTTCCTTGGTGGGAATGGAGATGCTATTTTGCTTGAAGAGAAAAATACAAAGCATTTGCAGTGATCATGGAGTGAATTGGTGACATTTTCATTTCTGTGGTTTATTTTTTGACTATAGTACTGTTGTAGAGGTTAAAAATTTCTGAAATTTACATGAATAATGATTAAACCTAACATTTTATTTACTGATGAAAAAACTTTGCATTGTGATATTAATTATTTTGTCATAAAAATATTACAGGTGATAAAATAGAACATGGTTTCTGTGGATTGCATACAATGTTATCTATTTATGTAGGATTTTTCAGAGAAATGAAAATCGACAGACATAATGTAATAATTGCCAGTTCTCTGCAAAACATCTGGAGATATTATGGGATAGGGAGGAAGGCATGAAACAACCACAAATATGGCAAGGTTTGCTTACCTGGAATGGGAGTTGACAGGTAAAACAAAGGAGGGAAATAAATAAAAAAGTCACGTCTTGTGTGTATGTATCTGTATGGAGGCCAGGCAGTAGACAAAGAGTTACATGTTATGTTTGAAAAAAGGAAATTGATGTTTGATCAATGAATGAAAGTATTTCAAAGATGAATGACATGAATCATGGCATGATGGAAAGCATGAAATGAATGATACATCAACAATAGGATTCAATTTAGAAAGCTTTTTTCTTAAACATGGAAAACTCATAGGGAATCAGAAACCCAGTCAAATAAAACCACTATCTTCAAAACCAATGAAGATCAGATGATTACATCTCTATGCTGTCACAGCTAATGTCTTTACCAAAACTATTACAACAAAAAATATGTTGGTGTTTTTTGCAAAAATACTTAAATACAAAATTATGTTGGGTCCTCACAGGATCATCTAAATTCTTCCTAAATCTAGTAAAAGTTAATTGTTGTGTTTCAAACTTAATTTTTGTGATTGAAAAGTTTTTTAAATTTCCCAGTGATTATCTTTATTAATATGTCAGATAAACTATTTAGTAAAATGAAAATTGTACTTTTTTCCAATAAACAGAAAGGGTTGATCTTTTTGCCAAAACATAAAAGATCAAGAAATCTTGGACTTCACTACACTACTGTCTATAAGTCATCATTTAAAATAGATCACATGTCATTAAAATACAGTTAAATATTCAGTTTTATTTAAACTGTTTAAAGCTATATTGCTCAATAGCATTTTTCATGGATTTTTGTGAAAAATAAGATGCAAAAGTTTTGTTTTATATAAGAATCATGTTTATGTGAAGAAAAGTCAGGAAGGAATGAAAGTCACATTCCTATCACATTTATTGAAACAAAATGCTCTTTTCTTACCAAATTTATTTCATTGCTGCAAAAAGGGTGGGGAGGGGGTAACCCAGTCTTCAGTATCACCATGGTGGAAATGGGTGGGGGTAACCCAGTCTTCAGTGTTGCCTAGATGGAAATGGGTAGGGGTAATCCAGTCTTCCATATCACCATGGTGGAAATGGGAGGGTGTAACCCAGTTTTCAGTATCACCATGATGGAAATGGGAGGGTCTAACCTAGTCATCAGTATCACCATGGTGGAAATAAGAGTGTGTAACCCAGTCATCAATATCACCATGGTGGAAATGGGAGGATGTAACCCAGTCATTAGTATCACCATGGTGGAAATGGGAGGGTGTAACCATGGTGGAAATGGGAGGGTGTAACCCAGTCTTCAGTATCACCATGATGGAAATGGGAGGGGTAACCCAGTCATCAGTATCACCATGGTGAAAATGGGAGGGGGTAACCCAGTCATCAGTATCACAATGGTGGAAATGGGAGGATGTAACCTAGTCTTCAGTATCACCATGGTGGAAATGGGAGGGCGTAACCCAGTCTTCAGTATCAACATGGTGGAAATAGGAGTGTAACCCAGTCTTCAGTATCACCATGATGGAAATGGGAGGGGGTAACCTAGTCATCAGTATCACCATGGTGGAAATGGGAGGGTGTAACCCAGTTATCAGTATCACCATGGTAGAAATGGGAGGGTATAACCCAGTCTTCAGTATCACCATGGTGGAAATGGGAGGGTGTAACCCAGTCTTCAGTGTCACCATGGTGGAAATGGGAGAGTGTAATCCAGTTTTTAGTATCACCATGGTAGAAATCGGATGGTAATAATGTATTCTTCAGTATCACCTATACTATGGTGAAATAGGGGTGGGGTTAACTCAGTCTTCAGTAACAGCTAAACCATGGTTCAAATGGGGTGGGGTATACAATGATGGAAATGGGGAGGGGGTAACCCAGTCTTCAGCAACACCTCTACCATGGTTCAAATGGGAAGGGGAATAATTCAGTGTTCAGTAACACCTACTGGAATAATGTGATGGATATGGGGAGGGGGTAACTCAGTCTTCAGTATCATCTATACCACGTGTCTCAAACTCAAACCACCCTGAGGGCTGCATGAGAGTATTTCGATGGCCCAATGGAACCTCCACCTTTGTTATCTCTCATTACACCTTGCCATGCCAATCATTTTATGGGCAACAGGATATGGCTTGGTAGGCCACATGCAGTCCATGGGCTGCATGTTTTAGACCCCTGGTTTATACCATGGAGGAAATGGGAGTACTATATATAACATTAGTAACAGGTTAAAGTAGAATACCATCTATACCCATCTTAACTCCCTAAAAATTCTCATTTAAATCTGCAGTTATAACATGAAATTGATTTTGCATGCTCTACCAAGATTACACCATCCTTTTAATATCATTGTTAATTTTTTATAATTTTTTCTGGACACTGATGACTGAAAGACATCTAATATTAAACCATAGTATTTTGCTGTCATTTAATGCTCAAAAATTAAGTGAATGCAGCATACTGGTAACCTGACATTTTCACAAATTAATGGTGGACTTGTGTATCCTAACTTCCATTTGTATCATAATAATATAAATTTCTGAATTTTTCGCAATACATTTGTTGTAACAGGATGCAATTTACTTGATTTATTTATAATTAAGCATGGCATGGTGGCAGCAGTCAGACTCACTGTAAAATGTAAATAAATTCTGAAGCTTCCAATATATAAAATGATTCATCACATAAAATGAATAGCAAGAGAACACTTATCTCTACAACTGAAGATTGCTCCATAAAGTGGACAGATTCCCAACAGTTTGTATTATGATACTACAAAGAGAATTTACTCTATAAATACCTTGGTTACAGTCAAATCTGCAGCCTAGGAACTTGTTTTTAATCAGGTTTCTCACTGCACTGCTACTGCACATGTAGCAGTATGTCAACTGAATTTAGTATTTTGAAACAACGACAGCCAAGAATAAAGTGCCATAAGATAATGCTGTATGTTTCAATGAAACTGGATTAAGTATTTTTTAAATATATAATACAAAGATATTTAATATGCACACTTATGCAATATTGATGAAATGCTAAGCTTATAATCATTTTGTAATCTACAATATGTAAGCCAAGCTTGCACATTCTAGATTGTTTTTGCATTGCACTGGTTTTCTAGAAACATAGACTTAGTATAACATGTACATCAGATCTATATTTGTAGTACCTTAAAGTGTTTAGGCTACACCAAATTAATTTGAAGTTCTGGTTAATATCAAACAAGCCAGTAACTTTTTAACAAAACCTTAAGAGGTAACAAATTTACTTTTGTTGCAGTGTTAAATAAGTGAAAAGCTTTCCTACAGATGAAAATAATTTTTTCCTAGTTTGCATATTTTTAGAGGGTTTGTATAATAAGCAAAAAGTGGGATTGTTTTCATTGCATGTTTTCAGACAAATAATCACCAAAATTGTCTTCATTGTATATTTTAAAACAAGAATCATAAAATTAACAAATTAATTTGGTGCAACCATAGATTATACAATCATGTTTATCTATGCAATTATGTGTGATTTAATTTAAAAACTTATTTAAAAGAAGGCACAATGGTGCAATTTTGTAAATGTATCATTCCATACAGTAATTTCATAGTTCAGACATTTCATACCAGTTCTGTACATAATCACATGTGGCAAATTTAAAATGAACTTATCAGAAAAAATAGCCAAGTAGATGTTGATGAAAATATCAGGTTGCTGAAAATTTGTCATACCAATCTGATTACACTCATAGATCACTCAAAAGAGTTGGTTTGATTTCGTAATGCTTTGCTCTTGTTATTTTTGAAGCTGGTGGCTGCCCATTCACACCAAATATAAAGTACTTTGTGGACATCAACTTAACTCTGGGCTGTGTACCACATTTTTCATACACTCACAGCTTAGTGTAACTTCTCCAACTTAAAGTAATCAATTTTTACTTTTTAATGATCACTATTTACAAATTAAATATCACTTTTTAAACATAATTAAGTGATAACTATGAATATAAACATAAAAAGATCCATCAAAACAATTCTGAAAATATTTGTACACCTATAAAATCTCTTTCAAATGTGCCATGCATTCATCCATGGAACATACACATGCTCAATTACACATAGCTGGTTGCTTCAGGAATTTGGAAAAAGGCTGGCCATGTGCATGACTAGCAGTTGCATGGTAATCATGCAGTGTGTAATTATGCAGTGTGTAATCATGCTGTGTGTAATCATGCATTGTGTAATCATGCAGTGTGTAATTATGCAGTGTGTTGTAATTATGCAGTGTGTAAGCAGTGTGTAATTATGCAATGTGTAATTATGCAGTGTTATCATGCGGTGTGTAATTATGCAGTGTGTAATCATGCTGTGTATAATCATGCATTGTGTAATCATGCAGTGTGTAATCATGCATTGTGTAATTATGCAGTGTTTTAATCATGCAGTGTGTAATTATGCAGTGTGTAATTATGCAGTGTCTAATCATGCAGTGTGTAATTATGCAGTGTGTAATCATGCTGTGTGTAATCATGCAGTGTGTAATTATGCAATGTGTAATTATGCAGTGTTATCATGTGGTGTGTAATTATGCAGTGTAATCATGCTGTGTATAATCATGCATTGTGTAATCATGCATTGTGTAATTATGCAGTGTTTTAATCATGCAGTGTGTAATTATGCAGTGTGTAAGCAGTGTGTAATTATGCAGTGTCTAATCATGCAGTGTGTAATTATGCAGTGTGTAATTATACAGTGTGTAATCACGCAGTGTGCATAAGAAGAGCCTTCTCCCCATTCATTTTCAATACTACTTTCAATATAAAACTTTCCCAAACATTAAAGAATACAAATGATAAAGTTATTTTCCTCTCCTTGGGAATTAAGCTTTGTGGATAATTTTCATGAAAATTTTCAGTTGCTGTCTATAATGATATGTATTGGTGTTTAATGGCATATAATCAGCAAAAATAGACACTATATGGTGCCAGTTAAGAGTTTAAAAAGTGTAAAAATAAAGAATTGCAAGACAACTTTTGCTAGATAAATTGTTTTAAATAAATGTAATCATCTAGCTGCCTATAATTTTGTTATCACTATCCATAATATGCTTAACATTTAGAAGATTGAAAATAGTACTTACATCGAGGTAAACCTACTGTTTTAAAATGAGGACAAGTTTGATTCATAAACTGCCATATGGTTCTCAGCACAACCTTTATTACAAATAATATTTGTTAATTATAGCTCTTTAAAGCTATACTGGTCAAAAACCAGAATGGCTCATGTGATAGGCCAGCATCGGTCTGTCATACCAGAACGGTTCCTGTGATAGGCCAGCATTGGTCTGTCATAGACCAGCATTGGTCTATCATAGACCAGAACAGTTCATGTGATAGGCCAGCATCAGTCTGTCATAGACCAGAACAGTTCATGTGATAGGCCAGCATTGGTCTGTCATAGACCAGAACGGTCCATGTGATCAGCCACCATCTGTCCATAGACCAGAACGGTTCATGTGATAGGCCAGCATCAGTCTGTCATAGACCAGAACGGTTCATGTGATAGGCCAGCATCAGTCTGTCATAGACCAGAACAGTTAATGTGATATGCCAGCATTGGTCTGTCATAGACCAGAACGGTCCATGTGATCAGCCAGCATCTGTCCATAGACCAGAACAGTTCATGTGATAGGCCAGCATCGGTCTGTCATAGACCAGAATGGTCCATGTGATGGGCCAGCATCTGTCTATAGACCAGAACAGCTCATGTGATGGGCTAGCATCTGTTGTTGGTCTATGACTTGTGTGAGAAATGACTTCTGTGATGGGTGAGCATCTGTCTGCAGACTAGAGTCTGGCTCATGTGATCAGCCAGCATCTGTCCATAGATCATAATGGCATTGTGATGGGCCAGCATCTGTCCGTCCATAAAAATGGCTTATGTGACAAGTCTGTCTGTAGAGTAGCATGTGATTGGCCAGCATGTGTCCCTAGACCAGAATGGCTTATGTGATGGGCCAGAATGTCTGTCTGTTCATAAACCAGAAGGGTTCTTGTGATGGGCCAGCATCTGTCTGTCCATAGTCCATTAGTGGTTACTACTGTTTCATATAATATTTTGAGGAAGTTTTGAAACTTTACATTCAGTTTCATCAAGTTAATACTAAAAAAAAAGTTTTTCTTTCCCCTTGCTACCACTACCTTTCTTAAAATGATGGTCATATAAACAAAAATTTTTCTTTTACTTTTTAAGGCACATATAAATTGGCTACGAATGAAAATGGTGCTGAAATGATGTCCAACATTACAGCCATCTTGAAAGTCTTATAACTACTTTCCCTGACACGGTGTTTTCACTAAAATACCCCTTCTGATAACATAGTTTGTCCTGAAATAAAATGTTTTAAATGTTATATCACAGTATGATGGCCACAGCGATTATTACGAAAATCTTGTTATGCCATTGTGAATGGATGGTTCTATCAGTAATGCTTACTCTAAAACACCAACTGTAAAATGTAATTGGTCCTCTATTAATATGAAACTTCAACCTCCAGAATGGCTGCTTTGGCAGCCATGTAGAAAATTCTCCTGAATTTTTCGCTAAAACACTAATATATACCAGGTCCCAAATGAAAATGGTGCAACAAAATAAAAAATATCCTCTTAAAAGAACAGTTGCCTTGATTTAGAGTTTTCACTATCAGAAAAACCTTTTGCAGTATTAATTTGTTCTAAATAAAAGTGGTGCAGATTGGACCAGCACATCTGCACTGTTATAAACATATCGGAAAACCAAGCCTACCTGGTACTTGACATTGATGTAAGATCCAACTAAGAGACTTCAATTTTCAATGACTTCATGAAGACTGGGATGTGTGAACACACAAATTGATGTTGATACTTCAGTGAGCTTATGAACACTGGGGATGTGTGTATACAAATGGATGTTTATACTTCATTAAGCTCACGAACAGTGACCAGTGCATACATAAATGAAATTTTCACCATCTTCATATATAGCTGCATCAAAAGAAGAAAAGAACTCTTCTCAGCACTCTAACATTGATTTCAAGGTCAAAGGTCTTAATGGTGCATTTATTTTTACCATGATGCTTAAAGACACAATTATGATGTATTATCAGATTCTGACTGGATATATTCGAAAATTACCATGTCTTTGAAGGATTCAAGTTTATTCTTTTTATTTTAGAAAAAGCTCATTATGATTATTGATTAAAAAAGTTAAAAAGATGGTTGAGATTCATTGACCTTTTACTAATGATATCAGGTTCAAGTGAGTGAGTATAGATTTTAACAGCATCAACATGATTCTGGCTATATAATGTCATTAAGTTAAGGTATTCCCCAAAATGCATGCAAAATGTGTATCAGCTAAATGGGGTAAAAACTTTTTAAAAAATTATATATATATATATATATATATATATATATATATATATCACATTATCTTAAAACATGTAGAGATGGGACATAAAAGTGCATCAGGTCAAGGCCAAAGGTCATGATGTTTCTAATGCACTGATGACCTTGTATACAGGTTAGCTTGAAAGCATTTTTGTAACCAAATTTGGTTATGTTTCAGTTTCTCTAGAATGAGATCATTCTAATCCACAATTAAAAATGCCTACACATTGATTTAGGCCAGTACAGTATCAGTCATCTGAGTGGCTGTTGATATAGACATCAAGTCTTTATGATCATTATGATTGTTATTATTTAATTATTGTTGCCAGAGTATATTCAGCCCAGTGATTCACCTTACCTTTATGTTAAATATTTACCATATTTACATTGAATTTATGATATAAACATTCTATCTATATACAAAAACATGAATTTATATGTTGTTAATATTTATGAAAGGTATGGAGAGTTTAGTCATCTTTTACATTCCTTCTGGGAAAATGTAATTTTCAAAACTAGTTAATTTTTACATCAGTTGTACAGTGTTGATTTACAAAGACATACTTATACAATGTACAATACAATACTTATACAATGTACTTTAGCACAATTTGCAATAAAGTTATCCTGCCAAATAAAAATTTTCTTTCTCTTCTCTATCAGCTTTATAATTATAGTGCAAAATTAGCCACCACTGGAATATAAAGATTGCACTTTTATCAAGGTGCCTAGTTTATCATAGCGGCTTTATAGGTAACAAAACTTGGTGCCCAGTTCATATAGCAGACTGAATCACAGAATACAAATGTTTTATTATTATAGCACCTGCTTTCAAAAGGACCAGCCCAAAGAGCTTAATGGATTTCTGAATTTGGTGAAGTTTTAGTGTACTATTATTATTATCCAGATACAATGTAAATTATACAGCTTGTAAGCATAATGTTCTGTAAGATATAACTTATATTGTGGAGTAGGTTCATGCTAAATGCACCATTTATAAAAGTCGTCTGAAACAAAAGCATGATTTATTTATACAAGTAAACATGAATGTCCCAAATAACTATCACATTAACACTGGAGGTTAACAAACAGAATCAACCATGAACTATGTTCTCATGACCTTGACCCTAAAGAAGGAATCTGAAATGTGTGAAGGCAACAGTAGAGCAGTATACAAAATTTCATAAATGAAACATCCTAAGTTATGGAGCTAAAGTATGATGCTACTAAAACTACAGATGTTGGTTTGTGACCTTGACATTAAAGATATTACTTCCATTGTGCTGCATGAAAGATTTATAAAAACTCAACCATAAATCTATTGCCCTAATGTTACAAAGGAAATTATTAAGGAAATAGTAACCTATATCCTTGAAAAAGACCATACCTCCATGTTTTATACTACACACGTGCTGACAGTTGGTACAAATAGACCAAGTTTAATATCTTATTTTGAAATATTTCCAAAATTAAAGAGACAACAGGATAGAATAATGAAAAATGTAGCATACAGACCCATGACATTCATACCCAAACCTAGAAAGGCCCTGAAGTTAATGAGCAGAAAGGAAAGTTAATGTAAAAAATAAAAAAAACAATACTGACTTAGAAGACAATCAACACATCTAATAAAATTAAGTTTCCAAAGTTTGATCTTTTTGCTTAAAATATATAAAGTAGAAAAACAGTAACTTAATAATAAATCTTCATCATAACCATTTAAATATGATCTAGAAGTTTCAACTAATATTCTATGCTTCACTGTGCTAAACACCTGAAACTTAACATTCTAGTAAAATGTAAGCCAGTGTCATTTTTTGAGACAAAGGTACAATAGACCTGCTTAAATTCATCCAGTTTAATGAGTCTAGCATAAACAGAGAAATAAAACTGGTAGTAACTGGTAGTGGTAGAACCCTGGAAGGAACCACCAACCCCCCAGGAAGCTGCTGACATCTTTCTATGTACTCATATTGGCCAAGCTTGTGACTAGAGTCCAAGTATACAGAGGTGAGACATTAGTGGTCCTTAATGGTGAGTGCATTAGACCATGTGTGTCCCCAGAAACAAATTTAAGCCACAATTTAATCCAAGTTGGTGAAGCAAGAAATATAGGTTACAGTAGCCCATTTGTGATGACTGTATTACTCATCAAAAGCATAATTCTACATAAGATTACTGTATCCTGTTCACATAAATTCAGCTAATAAACTACAAACTTTAAATAATTATTAAGCTTTATTTTGTGACAAAAGATTTCTCTAATAACTGACAGCTTACATATAAATGAAAAACAGCAGACCGACACTTTGGCCAATTGGCTGGTACAAACTAGGCTTCAAGAATATCTGGATTAGCCAAGATAAAGACCATAGACTTGTATAACATGATGAATAGGAAGCAACACATGGCTATTCTTTATGACACATGAACCAAAACTTTTGTTACAAATCCTGAATATTCCCTAATGAAAAGGGGGTAACTCATCTCTTCTCAATGACAAACTTTTTCTTCATTGACTTTAATTCATCACAGGCAAAAAGACATCAAACTATATCACACTTGCACAAAAGGTGATTTCCATTTCTGCTGCAATAACACACTTGCTTTCCCCTCCATCCAGCAAATGAATTACTTCAACCCTCTATGCTAATGAAAAAGCTGCCTCACTTTTGAATTTGACATATTGCAGACCTGTTTACCCATAAATTTTCCTGTCAGTATTTTAAGCAATGCCTGTCAGTATTTTCAGACCGCAGTCAGTATTTTCAGCACACAAATAGTAGATACTATCAATATACTATAATTATCATTATGTAGTATTACACAACATAATGACTGTACAATATTGTGTAAATAACTCTTAGTTTGCAAAGACGCTGGTATTCAGTTAATTCTGTGTTTCAAGGCACAAATATGCAAAAATTGAACACCACTGACTTAAACATCCTGTTCATATTATAGTGATAAAAACCACAAAAAAATACAGCATAACCAAATTTATTGTTGTTTACCTCCGTTACTTTCTCTAAAATTTCTGTTTTCTCAGCTTCACACATATCCATAACATTTTAATTAAAGCCTATTCTCTATTTTACTTGGTTAAGGACGACTTGATATAAAACATTATGACAGACATTGTTACCACCCATCCACTTAGAAAATAATAAGTTTATCTAGATAGGTGAAGGCAATCTTATTTATCTGATAAAATCTAGAATCATCTTTGTCAATAATTACTAGAATGGAAATAAGGTTAATAAATTATTTTTCATTGCTTCTGTTACTTGTCAGCTGTACTCAATGACAAATTCATATTTGCGATCAACTCACATAGAATCGCCTCAGCACATGTTATTTGTTTTTGAAGTATGTTTTGATCACTGACTTCCTTTCCTTTCATCATTGACAAAATGTTTCTATTTCCATTCACTAATGATTTCAATTTTGTATGATTTCCCGATTCCACATGCCGTGAACAGTCATTCCTTCCACCATGTGCACAGGAAAAGTCTAAGTTGCAAACAGTGCAATGCACAAAATGTTCTCCTTTTGATGATGGTTTAAGGCATAGCCACAGAGTAGAATAAACTGGTAGAAAATGCTGCTTTCTGTGTTAGACTTTCCATTTTCGTCATCAGTTTCGTGCTGAAACTTTCTTGTCGGCGGCATTTTCCTTTGTTTAAACAACCGGATGTTGAGAATGTCAAAATAAGTGACGTGGCACAAAATGCTGCGCAGATGCAGACCGAAGAGACGATACAACAAAACAAAATGAAAAGAAAAACGGCTTAAAAAAATTAATTTTAAAAAGTAATAAATAAATGCAACCTCAAATCGTATTTTCAGTTCAATGACCGTACGGATGGGCTTTATTCCGTACAAATACGGTCGGGTAAACAGGTCTGATATTGACCCATGTTATACTGACATGTTACAGTATGGTGGGTAAAAGCCAGATAAGTATAGTTTACACAGAGGTGTGATCAATGTAAATATACTACTTAAGTAGGGAGTATTGATACAAGTCATGATACACAGCCTGTTAAATCAGGTTTTTTCACCAACATAAATTTCCTTTGTTAAATCAGTAGTATACCGACTGCTATGCAAAATTTCTGAGGTTTCATAAGGATGTAAAAGGGTTTTCAGTTCATCAAAGATTGTGTGGAGGTTATTAAAATAAAAATCTGTACTACCTAATTGCATTATTTAACCTTTATTTTATTCATCTTAACCCTGATATTGTTAATGCATATGGTTTTTAGTATACAATCTTCAAAAGTGAATTTGGTTAATTAAAAAAATGAAAATTGCATTACACTTTTAAATTATCTTTAATTAAGCTCAGTATTCTGCCCTTTGGACATACTTAATTTCAAAATGTCACTAAAGAGTCATGCAGTCTCTTTGTTGTCCATTCAACATGTACATCTAACTCATACTTAACCCCATATCGGGCTCAGAAACACTCACAGTCTCTATTAAGGCTTTCCCAGTTCCGATTATCTGATATACTTCATAACTTTAAAAATTATTGTCATCAGCAAGTATCTGCCAAACAAAATCCTAATGAACCATGCAAGAAATCAGACATTTTGGGTTTTCTAGGTAGATTTTAATCACACTTGTAAAACATAAATGGCTCAAATTACGCCATTATTTTTATTCCTGGGCGTGGTGTTTAAATCAAATTTAGTTTCACAACCATTCTTATTGTGCTTAAAAACTCAAAATGTGGAACAGTTGCTACCTGAAAATAAGATGTCTCGACTATAAGAGTTAAATAAAAATTTAATACTTTGCAGAGCATTTTCCCATGTGGAGAGAATGTGGGAGTTTTCACATTTCACTGTTCTCTAAGCACACAAGTTTGTTTCAGCCCTATGCTTAAGACAGGGAGAAACCATTGTTTGCTTTGTAAACACTTAGCTGCTAACTGCAGCAAGCATGTGAAGGTCACACATGACATTTATACAGGAAATTACCAAGAATGGCCAATGTGACATAGTGACACACGTGTGACAGCCTCTTGTTGATGTGTTCAAGATGATAACTGTATCAGCTCTACAGGCCATCCAAGCAGCCGTATAGGTTATCAAAACAGAACCACTTTCACTTAGGACCAACTAGTCTTTTGGTGAAAACCCAATTAATGCTTTCCATTTCGAAGAAATAATACCAAAAATCTGAAGACTGCTACAATGCCTGTCAGATTAACATTTCGACCAAGTAGATGCCATATAGCCTGTCAGATTAACATTTAGACCAAGTAGATGCCATATTGCCTGTCAGGTTAACATTTAGAACAAGTAGATGCCATATTGCCCTTCAGGTAAACATTTAGACCAAGTAGATGCCATATTGCCTGTCAGGTTAACATTTAGAACAAGTAGACATCATAGAAAATTTAGAACAAGTAGATGCCATATTGCCTGTCAGATTAACATTTAGACCAAGTAGATGCCATATTGCCCTTCAGGTAAACATTTAGACCAAGTAGATGCCATATTGCCTGTCAGATTAACATTTAGACCAAGTAGATGCCATATTGCCTGTCAGATTAACATTTAGACCAAAAAGATGCCATATTGCCTCTCAGGTTAACATTTATACCAAGTAGATGCCATATTGCCTGTCAGATTAATATTTAGACCAAGTAGATGCCATATTGCTTGTCAGGTTAACATTTAGACCAAGTAGATGCCATATTGCCTGTCAGATTAACATTTAGATGCCACAATGCCTGTCAGATTAACATTTCGACCAAGTAGATGCCATATTGCCTGTCAGATTAACATTTAGATGCCACAATGCCTGTCAGATTAACATTTCGACCAAGTAGATGCCATATTGCCTGTCAGATTAACATTTAGACCAAGTAGATGCCATATTGCCCTTCAGGTAAACATTTAGACCAAGTAGATGCCATATTGCCTGTCAGGTTAACATTTAGAACAAGTAGACATCATAGAAAATTTAGAACAAGTAGATGCCATATTGCCTGTCAGATTAACATTTAGACCAAGTAGATGCCATATTGCCCTTCAGGTAAACATTTAGACCAAGTAGATGCCATATTGCCTGTCAGATTAACATTTAGACCAAGTAGATGCCATATTGCCTGTCAGATTAACATTTAGACCAAAAAGATGCCATATTGCCTCTCAGGTTAACATTTATACCAAGTAGATGCCATATTGCCTGTCAGATTAATATTTAGACCAAGTAGATGCCATATTGCTTGTCAGGTTAACATTTAGACCAAGTAGATGCCATATTGCCTGTCAGATTAACATTTAGACCAAGTAGACATAGAAAATCTGATATGAAATCACCATGTTGACATGACCTTCCATTTCGGAGGAACCGATACTAAGACTTTCAAGAAGGAATCTGTTGTGGCCATATTGGATGTAAAAAAAAAAAACAAACAAAACCCCAACACATTTCCATTTATGACCAACTAGAGAGACATCATAAGAAGAATTTAGGTGAAGACTCCAAATTGATTTGACCCTTCATTCAGGAGTAGCAAAACGATTTTCAAGATGGCTGCTGTAGTGGCCATACTGTATGTCTGAACAGCAACATTTTCATTTAGGACCAAGTAGGTCTTGCAATGAATGTATGTGTGGGTAAAGGTTCATGGCAATCCTCCAAGAATTTTAGAAGTGGTCATAACAAACTTGTACTAATGAATGGATGGATATTGGATGCCAGACAACAGGTCATCCGATAACTTCCCTGGTTAATGACCAGTACAGCTAATAAACCTTCAAATTTCCTACTGTACATTTACAGAGCACACTCAAAATTTATTCAATGTTAAAAGAAAAACAAATCAATTTTTTTGTACTTTATTATTTATTATACTTTGTGACTCACTGTTAGAATACATTCTGGTGGCATGGAAGATGTAAAAATACCATGTGCTAGATTTCATCCATGAAAACATTTATACTGATTCCATATTACTGCAAAAAATTGTGTTACACCATTTTTAGACACATTTTGTGCACATTATTAAATCAATGAAGATCTATAATCTACATATTGCAATGGATGATTTGAAAAAAACTAGACCAACAAAACTCTGCTAGTGAAGACGGTACATTTTCTATTACAAATGAGCTTAAATTATTAAAATTTATTTTGAAACAAATTGTATCACTCCTTCTGAAAACTCTGATGAATGAATGGTCTAATTAAAGAAGAGATTGGAATTTTTTTCTCATGGAATTTGAATTAAGTTACAAGATGATCAGCAGCTTTTAAAGATCAATTTTACATAAACTACTCATTTAACTACTGCATACTGCACTATATTAATGATTTGAATAGAATTCTTTTTTTTTTTAAAAGCCCTTAAAACAAATGAAATCTGTGTACATTTGTATTAATGACCATAACCAAGTGAACAGTGAACAATCTTAAACCATCAGTTTAGTATTTGACAGTTTGTACATCTATCCATAACAATTTTCCAAAGCTTACAGCTGGATGGAAAATACACACACACACATATATATATATACAACATAATGAAAGATAAAAATTTGTTTATAAAATGCAAAATTAACATAAGAATATTTTCCTAATTAGTCAACTTGCTTTGATTGACAGAATGGGCTATTCCATTTAAACATAAATGGTATCCCCGAAAGGCAGTTTTTTAAAAAATATATGCCAGGGGCACTTTGATTTCAGTGTTCATATTAAAAGATAAATTTTAAACAGCATCCATGGGTGGGTACCCCATATTAAAAGTGCCTTCTCTGGGTCTAATGCATTTTTTAATGGAACAGCACTCATCTTGTGATTCATATTAACTGTTATTTGTTCCACAATGCATCTGTTTAAAAAAACACATCAAGAATGACCAAGTCCATTACTAATAATTCATCAGCTATGCACAAAGGCGGATAAGTTTGTTGGTAACAATTAGAAAGTCTTCATCTTGCAGCTCTTTGAGGGCATCTTCAAACATTTCCTTTGTGAGTGGCTGAAAAAGTAAAATATAAATCATTTGTAATGGAGAATCGTACATAAATTAACACTGTCATTTGGAATGATAAGTACCTGTTACAGCACACTGACCAAATTTCAACTTTAGTATTCATTTTCTGAGAAAATCTGTGGACCAGTCTTTCATAAAATTGAACAACTCTTTCACCTTTTTAAAAATTGTGGCTTTTCTCTGTTATCAATTCTCTTATTAACTCTTCAAAGTTTTTGAGCTAATGGCAATGTTGGAAGAAAGACAAATCGCCATTAAAAAATTTGAGATAATTATGTATCAAAAAAAATTTCTGGAATCTCCAACAGTCTGTATAACAGCAGAATGAGACAAACAAAATGACATGTACTACCCAAAAAATGTTGTTTATATCATATCTATTTAATATACATCTATTTCTAAATTAAAATAGCTTGATACTTATCAAATGAAAATAGTTATTAATCCTTGAAAGTATTTTTGAAATAAAATCATGTTTAAGTTTTAATTCGCTAATTATTTGTTTCCACTGAGGGCTACTTCATTTAAACATACAAGGTACAGATGGAAGGTGCTTTTTCAGAAATATGCTAGGGTACTCAGATTACACAAAGAATTCATATGAAAACAGTAAACAAAACTTTGAATGCATTTATGGGTTACTATTCTATATCAAAAGTGTCTTCCTTTGGTCCCATGTATATTTTTTACTGGAACAGTTCTGAGCATTGTTTGCATTTTTTCATGCTTATTCCATTCTAATAAATCTAAATTAACTTCACATAAAAGTTCATGCCAGTGTGCAAAAACAAACACATATCCCTTTTAAATACATGTATCAACTTTAGATATATCCACTACAATCAAGATGGCACCATTTACATCCTTTAACAGTCCAATTTACAAATAATACAATGATCAATGAATTCAAAACTAAACATGATCCTGAAGGTGCCACATCAACTTGGGCCACTATTCTACACTCCACATTAACATCTATATTCTGAGGAGAAAATTACAGCATATACTGTACTTTGCATGTGAGGGTTATCAAACACAGAAGGCATTTGTGTTACAAGATTACAAAAGGTAAAGGCAATGAAAATTGCCCGAGCCATGTAGGGATGAACAAATGTAGCACTTGTAAGCATACCTTTCTGAATACATGGGTCTATAACATGAATCCAACTGCAAACTGCCAAGACCCAGATCTGCATAATGCACCAACAGATCTGGCTCAGTTCAGTTTGTCAGGAGTAATCCGTACAACAAACATAAACACTAATCAGCAGGCAGATCCTTGTTGTAAGCAAGTATAGAAGGCATATCGTGAATTTGAAGTCCATAATTTTGAAAGTTGAAGCAAATTGGTGTGAGAGTGCAACTGTTTCATGTGGAATATTTTGTAAAAGTCAGTTTTAACTTATTGCAAGATCTTCCTCCATCTTACAATAGCCACCAACTTGAAATTATTTGATATGTGATGTCCCACACAGTTACATTTATCTTGACAACAGGCCAACAAGCCCTAACGCTAACCTCTTCATGCTGAGTGCCAAGCGAGGAAGCTGTTAGTACCAATTTTTAAAGTCTTTGGTATGACTCAGCCAGGGTTCAAACTCCAAAACCTCCCAAATCCAAAGCAGATGTTCTAACCACTAGGCCACTGGAGCTATCAGTGGAGCGATGAAGCACAATGTGTAAATGTATTAAATAACTCGCATATTAATTAAATTCAGGACATGGATGTTTATTCCGAGATGGATGGTACCTTACTTGTTAGTGTATTAATATGTCATATTGTAGATCTGGACATTTTCACTGTTATGCTACATCATCAGTATGAACTACAGAAGCAAGATATAGAATTCAAAGAGCGAAACAAATATTTCTCTTGTGTGGGACTGGAGAAATAGTTCTGTGTGGATGCATGTTATTCCCAGTGCGAGTGTACGTGCTATCATGTGTAGGCAAGTGTGATTCAGTCTTGTATAGACATATATTATTCCCTGTTTGGGTGCATGTATCTATCATATACAGAGGAGCATTTTTCCCTGTGTGGATGTGTACGTATGTATGTATGTATGTATGTGTGTATGTATGTGTGTATGTGTATGTATGTACGTATGTGTGTATGTATGTATGTGTGTATGTATATGCGTGTATGTGTGTGTATGTATGTGTGTGTATGTATGTATGTATGTATGTGTGTGTGTGTATGTATGTATGTGTGTGTGTATGTATGCATGTCCTGTGAGGAAGAGCATTATTCCATGTGTGGGTGCATATGTATGTCCTGTGCAGAAAACTAAAACTATAATTCCATCTAGAATTATTCCTGCAAGAGTGATGACCAGTTTGAAACAAAATGAACTTTGTGAACATAAAACCCTTGATGTATTTTTTTTTGAGTGACCATTTCATACCAATAAGATTTAGTTTGAATTATATGAGGTGAATTGATGAAATCATAGCTTTACTTAAATGTGGAGAATATAAGTTTGTACATAATTTGCTGCAAATTAAATATTACTGAAATGATCATTTTAAATTGTTGCTTACTCCCCTTGTATGTAAATTCATATAATGGCTTACTGTGAATTACAATTGTCAATGTGTGACAATGATTAAGAAACATTTAGTTTTTATCTGATCAATGCTTTGTCAACATTTAAAAGAGAAACTTGAAAAATACTTCATTTTCTAGAGGTCTGGGAATTAGGCACGTCATACAATCGATTATTTAATGATAGAAGCTATCATTTTTTTTTTAGTACAAATATGGACTTGCTTGGTATCATACTGTATTTACTACATACCACATCTGATCTTTCTCGGAACTCCTCATAAAGTTTCTGACTCTTCAGTGTGGCCACTTTGCCCTTCTCCTGAATGAGCTTCTTCAAGGCCTGGGTCACTTCTGCTTTACGCTTACGTGCAGCTCCACTAATTCCTGTGGTCAAGATGGAGATGTCAATCTTTCCTGTGCTTGGGTCAACAGCTGCCTGCTTTAATGCCTCACGGTACAATCTATAACATAAAAGCACAAAATATAGAACTGCAAATATTTACATAAATACAAGTTCAGCAATAAATCATTGTTTTAAAACATGTACCTGGGTTAATACAGCACTGGAATGACCTAACCGACTACCAAGATCACGAAATAGTACAATCTTATTTTCTCATGTACTTCTACAAGAACAAAACATGGGTGATTTATGTACTTGTTTTCCCTGAATGAATTTTATGCAAAACATTTAGTTCAGAATATGGATTTTTTTTGTTTCATCCATTTAAAAATATCAACATGAATACAACAAAAATTATTAAAGTGACATTTGATTTCCTCCAAAAATTCACTTTTGCATGTTAATTACAAGCACATTCAAGACCTGAATTATGACAAGGCACTTTCAAACTTTTTCAAAAACCTGTATGAACTCTGCAATAAGAATATACCCTGGCCTGCATATTGAACCTGTCTCTGATCTATATTTGAAATTTTTGAGGTTAATTAGAGTTTAGACGGATGTACAGAGAGACACACTTATAACACTGTGAAGACAGGCTCAACAATAAGGCAAAATGACCCACTTCTGGCAGTATGATTCTCACTAGCTGTATAACAACTGAACTTGAAACTAATAGAAGCTGTGAATTATATGATATAGGTCAAAATGGCCTACTTTGGTTACTGCATACTCCAAAGAATAAAGCTCAAAGTCGATTAAGCATGAAACCTTTGTCAAATAAAATCTACTTTTTGCAATTCTGTATTGTACCCAACATGATGCATACACAAACCAAGAAACAAAGCTCTTTCACCAATAGCACTTTACAAACACACCCCCACTCCCCCAGGCAAAATAAAAACAACCAATGTCGGTGAAGCATGAAATGTGTCTAAAGCTTAATGTGCCACTAATGTGAAAAAAAACAACAAAACAAACAAATCCTCACTGCATCAAGCTCCAAAATATAGGTGACAGAGATCTACTTCAGATGACCTACCAAGACAAGACAACATAACCTGAGAAACTGACAAAAGTCAATGACTGGTCAAACCGCCATTAATTTTGGCAAGATATTTTAAAAAATAAATTAGGACTAACAGAGTAGTTCTTCCAGGTCTGATTGTGGTACTCTAAGAATGATCCAAGCTGTGTTTTTAACTTTTTTGACATTTCTGAAGTTGATATTGAGACGAAACAGATAGAACAGTTACAATAGTCCAGTCTTGAAAGTACTAAGGAACATGAATCCTAAAATTAAATATATTTCTTCTAAAATCTCATGGACGGTGTTACCCAAATTAGAAATGTATACGAATACTGTAACATATTGTACAAAATCTATTTGAATATGTAATAGGAATATTTTATTTCTTTCAGTATATGTAAGGCAGATTTTCAAAATTTAATGATAGTAGGCTGATAAAGCACCAGGTGTGAATCACACCTGGATGCTCATATGATGCACACTGGCTCATGTTAGTACCCCACATAGCTGCCAATCCCAGAGCACAAAAATGCTGACTGCTTATGACAAAATACTTATTTTCAGAAACAAACACAAATTTTCAAAACTTTAATCCATATATTAACTACTTAGAACATCTACAACCATCAGTAAAACCAGACAATAAATTGGTTATTATTTAATGTTAAAGATGTACATCTGAATAAGTCAACAGATACAGGCCGTTTACAGGAACCTATTCCAAACCACGTCTTTTCAATCATTATTGATTCCAGTGCACCATCTTTCACTGATGATCTGAATTCTGTGGCCCAGTTTTCCTACTAAATTCACACTCACAATCATCTTTAGAATTTGGTAAAGAAATTAGTCCCAACAGAAAATAACTCAAGACAACTGGTTTTGTTATTGCACACGAGTAATCCTTTGTAGTTTTGTCTGTGTGAAAAATATGTGCAAAATAAATCACCAGCATTACTAGCATCCGAGAGAAAAGTTCCTTTTTAAAAAACATTTTAAAAAACAAAATTCCGATCAAATTACATCAAGGTTCTCTCTGGTATTTATATACATAAATTCAGGCTGTGCTGTTGATATGAAGTAAAAAGTTTACTTTTTTCAACTTTTGCATGCTGCTTCGCCATCAGTGCTTCCATGCCTATTAGCAAAATCAAACCAACACAATTTGCAAACCCCCATTTTCTCCTTTACATGACAGTTTCATAAATTTAAACATGATGGCATAATTGTCTGTCAGTTCTGTTTTCTTTTCTTTGCTGGAGAAAATACTTAATCTTTTGCTTTCCTTTTGGATATGATGAAGGTGAGATACACTGAGAGGGGCACATGTTTTGCAGAATCCAATATAGTAGTTAAAGACTGGCATGACAGCCTTGATTTCAAAGGAATCAATCATACTTATAGAAATCTATAACCATATACACATGCAATACATTTTCTAAAAAAAATGGAACTAAACAGAAAATAGCAAGGAAATTCTTAATTTGTTTTCATATTTACAAAAATGGATATTTAACATGAAAAATGGATACATGTATTCAGGTCCAAAATACAAGATAAATACAGGAAAAACTACAATTGGCAGCTATGGTAGAGTGTCCATTAAGAAGGGGTATTAATATTAATTATACATGATGCTATGATAAGCTATAACAAGACTTTTCAAGATGAATGCTGTTGTGGTCATATTGGACATCAAATTGGCACAATTTTCATTTAGGATCAACCAGATCTTATAAGAAATCTCTTACTGAAAACCCAATTTTAATACATCCATCCAACCCAGAGTAGTAATTACAAGATTTTCATTATTGCCACTGAAGCACCCATACTGGATGTCCCATTGGCACATTTAACATGCAGCTTGTCAAGTTTTATGGCAGACCTCCAAATAGTTTAGGAGAAGAACTTGTGCAAACAGATTGAAGCATGTCAGATCATCCCATAGGCTCCTCTTGTCTGTGATACAGGACCTTTGATTAAAATGGGAGATTAAAACTCATGCTTTTGTCAAGTGACCCATGGTTGACCAAGACTGACTGAATGAATGTCTGCCTACCATATATGCTTGCATACAAGACCATCACATATAAACCAACATCTAAACAGACAGGTAAAATATTAAAAAGTGCATAATTCAACCTCCAAGTCAAGCTATACTGTACAACTCTTGTAACATTTATATGGGGTTTTAATGGGGGCTTCAGATAAGGCTTGTCTTTGGCAATATATATATATATATATATATATATATATATATATATATATATATATATATATATATATATATATATAGACCATCTATTGCAGACAAGCTGATCTCCTTTTCCTAGGATTTTATATGGCTTACATGTGAGTATATAATGTAAAGGGTTAGTGGGATGTTGAAAATCCTCCAATACTGTTGACCTGACAAGTTAAGCCAGCAACTGTGTTATCCAAATTCATGATGACCCATCTTCACGTGTCCAACCTTTTAATGCCCCCTCTGCAAGAAAGCTCAGTGTCAAAATTGCTCAAATCCTGTACAGTATTTTTATTAAATTGTATGTTTTGCTATTTATAGTGGTGTATGAGCATTATTTGAACAGAAAGCCCTCAATGTATCATATTTGGCCAAAACCAATCAAGTATTTTTTTTATAGGTCATTTAAATGTTTTCATTTTATGAATTTGTTAATGGTGGCCATTCATGGTATCATTTGCATGAATCTGCAAGTTCTTAAAGCCCAGATACTTCCTGTCAAGTTTAGTCCAATGCTATTCATGAATTCGGAGATGGAGCTTTAAGGCTTTTCTCAGTAACAGCAACCAGGTTATCATATAAAAAGGTCTTTAAGCAAGCATTTCTTTCAAATATATAATCATTTTTAAAAGACCCCACCCTGACCCCCAGTAACTGGTAAATATGATGGCAGATCAGCATTAAGTTGCTTACACATTTTTTTTATTCTGAAGTAACCATTGCCAAATTAAATGGCAGATTGACATCATTTGCATAAATGCTTTCAGTTTAAATAAAATTTAACTGAATAATTATTTTATATTCCTGTGCCATTTGTGTGGTCTTTTTAATTTAAAAAGGCTATTGGTCTAATTCCCATTTGATGTGTTTTTATTTGATAGACACAGTTACAGAATATGCAAAACTGATCATGCAGGCAATTTATATAACGTGTGTACATCAAAGCATCTCATATTCCCCATCAAGTTAGTCTGGTTGCCTGACTAACTTCGCTGAATAAACAACCTCAATCTGAACTAAAAACCATAAGAATCCAATATCTGGATTTCACTGAACTGACTGCTCTTTTTCTATCTTAATGTTAATTGTTAAAAAGGTTCATAACTTAAGTGTCATTTCAGTAAGTCCAATGGTAACACTGCAAGGGTCTGCAGATATCTAAAATATGTACAAACATGAACGTCTTCATGTTAGGATGCTAAGTCAGTTTAATATTTTTATTAAGTGGTTTACATGAAGTTATTTAACATAGTTGTAATTTTCTTTGTAATAGTCCACATATTTCATAGCAGATGAACATCCTGTGGTGGACAATACCAAACCAACATTTATCTTCCCCAAAAGACTCCCATTTGCCAACCTTTTAGCCTCTTCTACATCAGCTTCCTCTACCACCTGGGAAAGCCTCATCTTTGCATGAGCCTCTGCTAGTCGTATCAAAGACTCCAGCTGTCGTGGATATGCGGACACCTGGCCACGTCCACTTCCAACCTGTCGCATGTCTACATAAGCTTTTATCAGTACCTGACCAGCTTCCTCACTGAGTTTAGGTTGGATGTACCGCTTGCTGTAGGAGAGGTAGTCTTTCAGGATCTGCATATCCTGGACAAAAAGAAAGAAAAATTGAAGTCCATGACAAGAGGCATATTATAGAAATATAATGAAGACTAGTAGCATGTTTTGATTTTCTGGGGTTTAACACCATTTTTCAAGAAATGACAGGCAATAGATGGCAGCCATTAACTAGAGCAACATTGCCAGGATAGGTGGGCAACTAAGTCGCCTAAAAAATTTAAACTTCACCTTCTGTTAGGAAAGTGAAAATAACCCTGTCCCGTGATTTTGTAGAGGAACACCAAATAACTACTTTTCGAGATGCTCTCTTGCCTTAGCTGGGTTAGTTCCAGTGTTATTTTATACAAAGCTCTAATCGAAACATAAGCTTCAAACCATTAAATAGCTGTGTGTATTGACCCTTTCTTGATTAAGTTAGCAACTGCCAGAAAGTTATTCTTTGATGATAAAAACAAAAAAATTTGTATTTAGAAACTTAAACTGATGGAAATAGCAATTTTTGTTTAAAGAATAGAATTGGTAACATAAATATTTTAACTGCTGCAGGTACATTTTTTTCTTTTTTTCTGGAAGTGTAAGTGTACAAGTCTTGGGGGGAGAAAAATAACACTGCTGCATCTAGGAAGTTCCCTTTATTTTGGTGTTTGATTGATGGCTATAATATGGGTTATAGAGTATACAGCTTGCCTTACTCCAGATGTGCACCTTTCAAAAAAGTACTAACTCCACTTGCTCATTTTCACTTCTTGAACTTAAAGAGGTAAATTGTAATAAAAAAGGAGCTGATCATTTTTTTTTGATTTTATATATTTGGTAATTCACTGATTGCACTTTTAGAGGCTAGTATTGTCTAGTCTGGCAAATTCATTCTTGTTCTTGTTGCTATAATAATAGTTGACTTATTTCAACTGAATATGCATTACCAGTTTTTATTTTTGGCGTAAGCGCGATATGCAAACGGGTGTTGTTGTCAAGCACATTGCAAAACCATTCAAAAACGTCATTTAAATCTTAGTATGTACGCAATTCTCTTTCCATCTGCTTCAATTTCCTAGTGCTGCTGAATAACTTATCGCTTACAATGTTGTTAATTCAAGTCTTTTCAACATAAAATGGTTTTATAAGTCTTTTTTTACCTAAAATTGTTTGACAAGTCCCCCCTTCCCACCTCACCTGATGTCATAGACTAAAAAAACTTTTTCTGAAAAAATCGTCTCCGTTTACATGATGGCATGGTAATGTTTGGTAATTATTTATTTGGATGTTGCTGTGTACAATTTAATTATGCAGACAAAACATTTGTTGAGCGGACGAAATGCCTTCTTAATAATGGAAGCGCCAAGCGTGTTGCCACATGATTTTTTGAACTTTGGTACCCAATTTTGTTCTATTTTTAGCTGATGCTGACCCTTTGATCTTGAAATTTATAATCATCAATGTTGCAACTACAACTGATAAAACAATTTTTTTCCCCTGCATTTAAGCAAGATGCCATGTGTTTTTAAGGGCAGATATAGCCACGTGATTCATTAATTGCAGTCTGGTGCCATATTGTTTTTACATTTCTTGACACTCGATTGTGTATGCAAATTTGAATTGAACAATAGCACCTAGCTGCTGTTAGGATTGTAAACTTGACAATTATTGTCAGTAGTAATAGTAATTATTAAAGTGAACAAGCTCAACATCTTGCAAAGGGAAGCCATAAAGACTATCAATCCATTTTCCTGCCGACTTCTGTATTGTACATCAATACTGCCACTGCTCAGCTGTTACTACTATTAAAAAGTGCAATCTTAACAATTATCAGTGGCTAAACCAGACATCTTATGATAACACGCAGTAAGGATAATTGGAATACATGTACTTTTTGTATGGATTAAAATTTTAGTTTTTCTCCGCTTTATGCAGTAAATGTGGCTTTTCGTGAGATGTAAATGATATAATATTAACCTTAGTGGTACATGTACTTTAGTCAACATTTCTTTTAAGAATGAAAGCCTGACTTTGGGAAACAGAAATTGGATTTACTTAACACACACTATGAATAAAATTGGTTCTGGATATATTACAAAAAAAAATGGCAACTTGGGAGGGGTAAACTGTTCTTGCATTTTGGCTGTTTCAATTTGGCTGAAGAAATGATTTAGTTCATTCAGGGTAGTTGATTGAACATTTGTACCAACTTGCAATTGCAATACTATAGTCTAATTACACACCTAAAATTTGTTACAATGTATTCTATTGTTTTTTTTTTAAAGTCATTATAAAATACACTGCATACGAACATTGAAACATGATCAAAATGTGTTTATAATATACAATATCAATCATCTAAACAAATATTCTTCCTGAAAAAAATATTGCTTAAAACTAATGTTAACTACCAATATGCATATTGCATAATTCAGAATAAACATGCATATATATATATATATATATATATATATATATATATACACATACACACAAATCAATCTGTCCTCATGTTGAATAATCATAGAAAAATTAGTTAATGTAAGAAATGATCAGAAAAAATATCCATGCTTTATTTCTTCTAGCGCTTTTGCATCATCTTCATGGATGTTCTTCAGGTGAATATATACTTTGTTTACAATATATTTGCAAATAAACAATTTAATTTCATTGTAAATTAATTACATCATTTTTTGTTTATGGTGAGATATTGACCTGTGTGTATGTATACACTACTTGTACACAAAATTAAATTTCTAGTGTTTTAAATGTCATGAAGGTTCATCAATGCATTAATGCAACGTAACATTGGATTCATTCAAATTAAAAATGGAAAGTTATTAAGGCATCATGGTATGAAAATGTTAGTGTTATGATATGATGTACTAATAATTATGTTTTAATTTTTATAAAAAATTAGCATAAGGTCTGGGTGTATAAGATGCATGAAAAAGAATTCCTTTTTTTTCAATTAAAGATTCACTATTACTCAATACTTTATATACGGGGAAAGACTTTGAAGTTTCCTACTGAACAGTTATGTAATGTTTATTGACTTTTAATAACCTTAGTCCTTCTGTTTTTGTTTGCTACGGTCAATCTCTTCCTTAGTACATTTTTCATCTGACCTATGTAAACTTTACACATATTAATGCATAAATCAGTATTGATGAATTGCAATTTATGTCATGTTTAACTTTAAATAGCTTACCATACATTAATTTGATTGATTTTCCTTCCATTATATTTTAATATGTTTTGCTTCTATTTGTACCACATTTGGTTACTGAGGCCACTCTTAATGAAATCAAATTTAGATCTACTTAGAATTTTCCTTTTTCCAAGATTTTTTCATTTTCTCACGTTTGAATAACTGTTCACACGTTCATACCATTGGTATATTTGCATTACATGAATTATAGGTTGAATTTAAAGGAATTCCATTTGATGATGGATTTAGGTTTCCAGGTTTATTTCCCTTGATTGCTCCTTTTCTGAATGAAAAATTATTAATAGTATGACACAATCCAAAAGATTTATCTTTTGTAGATTATGTACTGGAGAAAAGAGCCAAACATACTTCATTTTAATAATATATCACTTACTCCCCTTCACTACAAAAGTTATTAATAGTATGACACAATCCAAAAGATATATCTTTTGTAGATTATGTACTAGAGAAAAAGAGCAAAACATACTTCATGATAATGATGATCCCCCACTCCCCATCACTACAACATTTATGTATGCAGAATAAAAAGTCTACTATTATGGAAGGTTGCATTGTATATGAACTTGATCAACACACAGATTGCTGTTTTAATCCAACAGGATTTTCTCTTAGTATTCAAATCATACATACCACCAGTTCCTCTTTCTCTCCCTCTTTGCCATGGAAGTACAGGGAGACAAGGTGACTGGCCAGGCGTCTATCATATAGTTCATCCTGAGGATCCAACATCAAGAAAATTAAGTCAAATCTGTAATAAAAAATATGAAGAATGAAATAAGACTGCATAAACTTCATTACCCTACTTCACCTAGGATTCTGTATACCATAATCTGTGCCAAATATGCCCATGATAATTTTAAGTAATGGAGTTTTGAGAGGATGTGCCAGAAACATGCAGTCTATTTTTCTTTCTAGCTACCACACCACCATCAGCATGTCTTGTGACCTTTTCTCTGCCAATGAGCTTGAGTTCAGCAAGGTGAATGACAACAATATCAAGACAATATGGCATGTATACATGGACAATATCAAAGACAATATGGCATGTATACCTGGACAATATCTAAGACAATATGGCATGTATACCTGGACAATATCTAAGACAATATGGCATGTATACCTGGACAATATCTAAGACAATATGGCATGTATACCTGGACAACATCAAAGACAATATGGCATGTATACCTGTACAATATCAAAGACAATATGGCATGTATACATGGACAATATCAAAGACAATATGGCATGTATACCTGGACAATATCAAAGACAATATGGCATGTATACCTGGACAATATCAAGACAATATGGCATGTATACCTGGACAATATCAAGACAATATGGCATGTATATCTGGACAATATCAAAGACAATATGGCATGTACACCTGGACAATATCAAAGACAATATGGCATGTATACCTGGACAATATCAAGACAATATGGCATGTATACCTGGACAATATCAAGACAATATGGCATGTATACCTGGACAATATCAAAGACAATATGGCATGTATACCTGGACAATATCTAAGACAATATGGCATGTATACCTGGACAATATCTAAGACAATATGGCATGTATACCTGGACAATATCAAGACAAAATGGCATGTATACCTGGACAATATCAAGACAATATGGCATGTATACCTGGACAATATCAAGACAATATGGCATGTATACCTGGCCAAAGGTTCGTTACAAATAACATCAATAGTTTAAAAACAACTACGAGGTCAGTGGGTTCAACATTTTACACTATGCATAGTGGCCATTCACACATCTAAACTCTAATTTGGGGTAACTTCAACCTCAAAGTGGGCTGGCATTGGGTTTGTAATACCATTGAGAAAGATGCAAGAAAAAAGCCCAATGCAACTACAAACCTTTCCTTTCCACAACAGCGCATCAAGGGATCTGCACAGTAGTTATAATGATGCCATGTCAACTCCTGAAACTTTCCACCAGCTTGAAAGTTAGAGAAGTTGCCAACTGCTACAAATATATACACTTTACTTTGGGAAACAACAGCTCATCCAAACAAAGACAATTCTCTTTTTCCCTTTAATTTCTTTTTAAAAAATTGACTCTGGTCATTTTTACTGTATTATTTGGTTCACAACCCATGATTAACCTCATTTTAATGTACAATCCATCAAAAACATTACAAGTATGTGTGGAGTTCAAATACTGCACGAACAAATGTAAACAACAGAAATAACCATGGCCATTATCAATAATTGTGAAAATGAAGTTGGGGAACAAATTTTAATAATCTAATATCTATGTGCTATTTACTCCATTGATATATCTTTTTTCAGTCCAAGAGAGATCAATTACTACTCCAATTAGTAATCATGAGATCTAAAATAAACATCGCTTTAATGATGCTCTACTGTCTGAATCCAAGACCATTTCTTCCTTCAACTGTGAATGGCTCAAAACATCACTGATATTCTTTTGCAAATAAGATGATTTTTTAATCGGCTTTTATAGTGTGCTTACTGTATGAAAACTGAGCACATCTTCACTAGAACTGACATAAAGTCTCCCCATGGAAACCCAATTTTGATATGATTTGCTTTTTTATAAGAATGGCAAGATTTTCTAGATGGATGTCATGGTGGCTGTTGCTCTTAAATTAACAGAAATGAGCGAAAGATAACAAACTTTGTAAAATTTAGCAAATAAACTTCTTTCAGACGAAAACAAAGTGAAAATGAGAAGAAAAAAAAACTTTTGGCAAATTAGATCCCAAAATAACCCTAGAATTACAGAAAAGCCCTAGTAATTTGAAGTCCTGAATAAAATTTAGCGAATTCATGAAAATATCACAAAAATGAAATGTGTCTGGTAGCAATTGAAGCGTTGATGTGTCAAGTCTTTTGTTGAATCACAGAAATATTCCAGGTTTGAATATACTATAAATTCCAATGAATATCTCTATCCACGAATTTTATCTGAGCACATTTTCCATAGAAAAAAAAATCACTTGAATTCAATAATATGAAGAAAATAAGCTTTAGCCTGATCTGGTCACAACACAGAACACAACTTAAATGTGATACATGTTAAAACACATAACCAAGTCCTCACAATCACAAGATTGTATAATTCTCTACTTGACCTTAGGTAACAATTAGCTTTTTGTATAAAAAAATAAAAATGTCAATTAGGTCAAGTAGAAATGAACTCAATTTTGGACAAGTCCAGCATCCAATGTTACATTACAATAGCCTGTAATGAAATAAAATATTTTAAAAGTAACAAGCAATAAAATTAAATATACATATCAGTGGCCATATTCAAAATCAGACTGGTACAAATTCTATTTAGTATCAAGTAGACATTACAACTGTTTTGGTGAAAGCACAATGATGACATTACTGGCTATCTAGGTGCTTTAGTGAAAACAGGGTTCCTGCAGACTTAACAAAAAAAAATTCCATGACTTTTCCAAAACTTTTCCAGGGCCATTTCATAAAACTCAAGGACTGCGATATCTTGCATTGTCAAGTAAGTGAACATAAAGAATGATATCTTTCAATTTAAAACAAATAAGTTAACAATAAATATCTTTAATATGTACATTTTAAATTTACCTGGGCTAGCACACTTTGACTTTATGTAGTAATTCATGTCATAATCCAATGATCAATGTAATTTGTATTCCAATGAAAAAAGAAAACAATTCTATGTAGTCTTTGTATGTGTTCCTATTTACAATATTAACAAAACACATTACTTTCCAGTGGCTTTCTTTTATTTAGTGAACTACACTGGAAATCATGTGATACTTCTATTAAGGGAACTTACTCTTGTTATATGAATTGAAACCATTTATCGATTGTAATTTATCATTTCATTTAATTGGTTCTCGGTGCTCTATGAAATTTGAAGTAATAAATTTCTTTAACTCCATTGTCACAAATTCCATGACTTTTCCAAAACTTTGCAAGGTTTTTTTTTTTTTTTTTATACAAATTCCATAACTTTTCAAGGCCCTTGAAATTTATTTTTTAAATTCCTAAACTTTTCCAGGATTCCATGACCCGCGGGAACCCTGTGAAAACGAGATTTTCAAGGGGCCACTGTGGCAGTCATGTTACAAGTTCTAGTACTATCATCATTTATGACCTACATCATACAAAGCCTTTCAGTGAAAACCCCATGCTGATGTGATCACACCAAGATTTTCAAGATGGTCACATGGACAGGCATAATGAATGTCTGAATAAAGCTGCACATAATAAAAAGTTGTTTAGTAAAAATCAATTGTTGATACAACCATCCATGTAGTCATAGCAATACTTTCAAGATGGCTGTTATGGAGACTATATGGAATATCAGATGAACACCATTTTCATTGCCATCTCATCTGTGTGGGTTAGAGTCTCAGGCTCAGCTAATGTGGGCATGTGAGAAAGCCTGTCAGTAGAATCTTGTGGGTTGGTGGTTCTTCCCGAGGTTTTCTAGTGATCTTCTTCCACCAGTTATACTGACCGCCGTGTATAGCCTATCTTTGGCTGAAAAATGGTATTAAATTCACGAAGAATAAAAACAACAACTATTTTCATTATAAGACGTCTTGTAGTGAAAAAAGCCACTTTAATACAACTATTCATCTAGATAGCGCAAGAAGTCTTCTGGTGAAACCCATATATACATCTCTTCAACTCAACTCTTATGCACATTAATTCTGTTAAGCCCAGATGAACTGTGCCAACTGTCAAAGCAATGAACATTTAACAAAATAACAAATCAGGCAGTTTTACCTTCTGTGATCTAAAGTCAATGAGGGTTTTTTTTATTAAAAAAAGCAAACCAAATATTACAAATTTTGCCATAACCAATTATGGCAAAACCATGGGAGTTTGGAAACATTTTCCAAGATTTCCATTATTTCAGGAAGGCTCATTGTAATGTTGAAATTTAAATTGCACATCTTGCAAAACACTGCATATGAATTGTTTCCACAAGTTAGGCATAGAAACTCCTGGCATTAAGAAGCTTGGAAAGAAGTTGTACATTTCCTTGACTCTTCAACTTCTTTTCGACATAACGATTTAAATTTGCAACAACTTTAACATTTATACTAAACAAATTCTGCTCACATCCAATCTTTAAAACAACATTACTTGAGGAAAAAAATAATGGGGAGCAAGGCAGGAGTGGTGTAATTTTTTTTAGTCTCCCCAAAAAACTGGAGTGTTTGAAGGTCTGAAACACTTCTGACATGTAGCATGACTGAGGAATGGCTAATATTCCAAGCATGACAGTAAATACTCCACAACAAATTTATTAAAGAGTTTGTGCAATGACATTGGCAACATCTAAGTCAGAGAATTCCTTTTTTGGGCTCAAGACGAAACAAAATTTTCTCGGAAAATCTTTGTTAGGCAGCTAAATCCCTTGTTTTTTTCTTTTTGTGGAAATGTGTTGGGCTTTTGACAATTGTCTTTTTCTCCATACATGACCCTGATATGTTGACCATACCTTTGACTTGAGCTCATTTTTTTCTTTCAATCTTTACCATTAGTAAACAGTGTTAATTGCATTAGGAGTTAGACCAAGGAAAAAGTGTAGACTGGATTCCATAAAGATTCATCTTATGAAATATATTTAAAGCCAGTCTGGAAATTGTGCCCTGTTGTAAATATAAATTCACACAAACTGTGCATACTTACATTAATAAAATCACCACTCTAATGGAATAAGCTAGATCATAAGGTCATGATTGTATCTACCAATTTAACTAAGAATGGGCTTTAATTTCCACATCATGAACCCCTCGTGTACAGGATCATTTTGAAGAAAAATGAGGCAATGTCTGATATATAATAATGGCAACTATTTCATCATGATGATTTACAAACAGACTTGCAAATCCAAAGACAACTTGCACTGTAAATATGTCAAAATTTCATTACAATTCAACTGTCATTTAAGGATGTTGGCATGTATTATATTTTGTTTTGTAAAAGATGTTACTAGAATAATTTCAATTTACTATATACTGTGTTTAAAACTGCCCCACCCATCCCTGCTGTTTTCCAGTTTTTATATGCCACAACTAGTATCCTTTCTTCATGCACTGGTATTGGATAGAAAATTTTACATATATAAAAAATGGCAAGCAATAAATGAACAATATATAGAACATATTTTGCAAAGATGTTTCATATCGGCCACTTTACATAAAATATTCACATACACAATTTTTGTCCCCCAACACATCAAGCTTTATATTTTAGTCTTTGTGTGAGAAATCAAAATATTCACTTCCAAAACAAATTTTAAGCTGCTAATAATTTTAGTTCTTTATTTCTTTAACAGATCAACCTTTTACTTTGTATGCCATTTGTGTTTCAATTTTAATGTTTAATTATAAATATAAAAAAACTAATATCTACAAGCATTAGAGTACCAAATTAAAGAATAACATTTATGGATCAAATGTGTATCGAAAATTAAAAGGCGCAAAAATGTAACAGATTTACAGTATACATATGAGGCAGTTGTAAGACTACAACTTACCTTGACAGGAGGGTGTGAGGCAGCATAATATTCTCTGTGATAGTTTTGTTTTTATTCCACTGCGACTCCACAGGGTTAGCTGCTGCCAGGATGGATGTTCTGGCATTCAGGGTACAGATAATTCCAGCCTTAGCTATAGATAATGTTTGCTGCTCCTGGAACACATTTATTTATTAACTTGAAATGCCATATAGGGAGATATTTTATGGGAACTTGTTATACACATTCATTGACTTATACAGATTGTAAATTAGGATAAATTTCAAATATACTTAAAAAAAAATATTTTACCTGCAGAAAATGTTTACAATATAGGACCTTTAACTGAAACTTTTAAATGGAAATATAGCATCTGATACCGTTCTGTGCACGAGGATAGCAGATGATAATTCATTTATCTTTACTGGTCATAAACTGACTAGGATATTAAAGTGACACTTTATTAAAATGTAATCAAATCATCTTCACTGTCTATCAACTGGAAGAATGTGGTACCAACCTTTACATAAATAATTGGAAAGAAAATCATATGCATTTCATAAGGCTTGATATTGTAGCATGTGCCCACAAAAGCCTCAAATTGAATTTTTTTCTGCCCGCAGAAATTAAGCCCCCTCCCCCCCATTAGAATGCATGTTTTTAAAGGACAGGTAAATTGTAGTAATTTCATAAGACCTTGAATAATGGGCATCAATGACCAAGAAATTAACCATAAAGTTCAGATGTAAATGTAGCTACTTACCATGACTTCATGCAGGACAGATCTTGTACTATCATTCATTTTGTCAAATTCATCTATGCAACAAATTCCATTATCACTAAGTACAAGGGCTCCCCTGCAAAAAAAGTTTTATAAAAACAATAACAATGGCTTATTGGTAACAAAAGGCCCTTGAAGGGACTGGCACACTAGTGTCCAAAGAAATGTTCTGTTTTCAATCCAAGACTGACACAATAGTGTCCAAAGAAATGTTTTCAAGACAAGACTAGACATTTTTAAATATGTGCTGGAACCATCTCTGATGCTGCTGTGCAACACCTTCAATTTTTCTGTTGCGGCTGCCACACTGGTGAAAACTCCATATATTATGTGACCTTCCATTCTGGAGAATTAGTGACAAGATTTTTATAATGCTCTTTGAGGCAGAACTGGATGTCAGCTATGCACCATTTTCATTTAGGATCAAATAAAATCATAAAAAATCTTTTAGTGAAAACCCTACATTAATATTAGTTCTTCTGGAGTATTAAGAGAGTGTTCAAAATGGCTGCCATAGAAGCCGTACTAGATTTCTGATCGGCATCAGATTCAGTTATAGAGCTACAATGTGTGGCAGTTTATAGTGATGTCTAGCACCGGGGGCATCATACTGCAGACATGTCCAACCCAGTCACATCATCCTGACACCAGGCCAACCAGTCCTAACACTGATTGTACCACTTTTTAATTCTTTGGTACGAGTTGTCTGGGATTTGAACCTGAAACCAATTGCATCCAAGGCAGGCACTCAAACCACTAGGCCACCAGAGCAGTCTGAAACCACAACAAAATCTCATGTTGTGAAAGACTTATGTTGATATGACTTTCCATTTTGGAGCAGTACCAAAATTTTCATGATGGCTACAATGGAAGCACCATTTGTGGTCAGAATGGCACAGTTTTTATTCAAGACCAACTACGTATCATAATTATTTTTTCTGGCAAAAGCCAGGAGTATTAATAACAAGATTTTCAAAATGGCGACTATGATTGTTATACTGGATATGACATCAGTACCATTTTCACCTCATACCAACAAGACATAAATCTGTTCAACAGAACATGAAAATGACTTTCCATCTTTTAGTAGTAGTAATTAAGATTTTAAAGAGGGCAGCAAAACTAGATATTAGATCAGTACAATCTTTGTATCAGAACCGATTGCAAGTCACAATAACAGGATTCTCAAAATGGCTGCCATGGTGGCCATACTTGATGTCAGGTTGGCACCATTTTCATTTTGTACAAACTAGATATTAGAAAAATGTTTTTGATATGCCTAGCAGTAAGATTTTCAAGATGGCAAGAGTCATGGCCATGCTGTATGTCCTGTTTGAAGCCTTTTCATACATAACTAGAAATTGTGACTTGTCTTTTGGTGAAAACCCATATGATGTGAATTTCACACTAACAAGATGTAACAAGTCTTTAAGTGAAAACCATAGGTGGACATGGCCATCTATTCACGGAACAGCAATTACAAGATTTTCTAGATGGCTGCTGGGTTTGAGGAACTCAAATTTTTTATTTGGATAAACTAGGCCTTGGGATGAATGTGATTGTAAAGTTTCATGGTCAATTAGTCTAGGAGTGACAACAGACAGACAGGCATCAGATGGACAATAAACCACTCAAAAGGTTTCTGAACCAGTAAAAACAAAAGGCAAGACAAACAGCGAACTAATTTCATTAATTGCATTAAACTGCGAGAGAAAATGGGCAATTACTCCAACAAAAATTAGAGGATCAATTAATTTGTTGATATGCACAACTTCAGGTGATGCCAACAATAGCATTAACTTTAATGAGTGTTGAACTTAAAATCCCCGAGGCAGATGTCATTGTTGATATCATCTACCAAATTTGAGAACACAGCAAATAGTAAAAAGTACAGAATGTACTAGATTTTGTACAAAATATGTATCTCATTTCCTCTGAGTTTTGCCACTGCACCTGAGTTTCTCAAAATGGAATTTTGTTATAAAGTTTGCTCTCATATAAAGTTAGTGCTCACGGCTCTTCCATTTATTTAAACATGCATGGTATCCAGGAAAGGCAGTTTTTAAAAAAAATATAACGGTATTTTAATTTCACAGATTTCATATTAAAAAAAAAATTTCTGAATTGCATCTATGGGTGAGTACTCAAATTAAAATGGCCTTCCCTAGGTTTCATGTATCCATTATCTAGCAGCATTTGTTTTACAATAATTTCCATTTCATACATTATATATTTTTACACGCTCAAAATGTATTAATTAAATGACAAATTGTATGCTAACATAAAATGATTTCCTTTTATCATTAATTCTACCTCAAAATAAAGTAATCTTTACTGCCATTGGCGTACTTTCAACCTCGAACATGATACACTAGCAGCAACTCGAATGACTACCTTGAATATTTGGTTACAAAATTATAATTTACATGCCAACTTGTTTATTGGCTTTTGCGACTTTTACCATTTCTAATACCAGCATAGATGTGGCTACTCTGACCATTTTCAAAGACATGGGTAGCTGTACACTACTTTTTTTGCACTATCAGTTTTCTTTTTCAATTTACTTGATATGTGTGCAGTGGAGGAGGTGGGGAGGCGAGCCAATATTTGGAGGACATGAGAGAAAATACTGCATTAAGGTGCAATGCAGCATGCCAATCCATCAACAAGGATTCCTCAAAGTGACTGACACTAAAGAATTCAAGATAAGAAAAATTCTTCACTGAAACTGCAGTGTTGAAACCAACAACGTTAATCTCGAGAATCTTTAACAAAACAAATATGGTAAATATTATCAAAATATTTTCCTACATGTCTGACATGACATTTTCACAAGACACATGTACAGGGAAAATGTTTATCATGTCCTTTAACCTTGAACCCAACATCAAGGGTGGAAGATCATTCAACCTGTCTGAATGTCAAGATATACTAAAGTTTTAGATTTGGTATTTTTTTTAAGTGAACCAATTTATTTAAGTGGCATAATTTCAAGGCATGCATCAAGTACATCTGCAACCTGGATTTGATAAAAATTAATTCTTAATCAATGATCTTCAACTAAACCTTGAAATCAATTTAGTCTGATTTTTGAAATTTCACAAGGTGTGCCTGTGTCAGTAGATATTTTCATTCAGAACCAATATTGCAAAAACTGTTTACAAGATCCTCTGTTAATGATAGCCATCAAGGAAGACGTTTTCATGATAACCATCAAAGAAACCAATTTTAATCAAAATCATTCTAATAGATGATTAACTATACTGCAAGAATGTTTAAACATTTGTAAAGAAAATGTTGGTATCTGGCTATCTGTTTATAGGAAGTAGATTTTGCAAATTCTGGGAGGTGACATTGGGCATCTTCAATTTGGACTAAATACATATTGCAGTGTTTTGTGAATATGATGTCATAATCGTCCCCTCATCGATATTCAGATTTTATCATAATAAAGAGCATTTCGATAAAAAATCCCATGTTAATATGACCATCAGCCAAGGATAAGCAACAACAAATTTTCAAGATGGCCTTCACAGCCACAATAGACGATGTCCAAGCTGCACCATTTTCATTTTGGGACCAACTATAAAACAAAAACAAAACACATGAAGACAATTCATTTAAACAATAACAAGATCTTCAAGATGGATACCATAATGGCAATACATCATTTCAATTTAGGAATATTAACATGACACCATAAAGAAGTCCTTTAGTGAAAAATCTAAGTCAAGACCATTGTTCCAAAGGAGCAAAAACACGATTTTCAAGATAACTGATACAGTAGACACATTTGACGTCAGAATAGCACCATTTTCCTTAGGTCCAACTAAACATAACAAGAAGTCTTAATATGACTTAATATGAATAACATTTTCAAACTTTTTGTTGCAAAATAAGAAATGAAAATAAACTAGGTCCAATTTTTCCTGAATTTAACAGATTACATAATAATTAAAACAAATTTAGTTGTGAAATGGATTAAATCAAACTAAATTTTTAGGGGACATTAAAATTAACACATTAGACATATCTGAATGAAACTATTAAAATTCTGAATGGCACTATTGAATTCAGCAACGTATACTATGACACTAAGAAACTTCCTCTTTTGCCTTACGTTTGTAGAACAAGCTGTCGTGTCTCAGGATCCTTTGTGACATAAGCAGTCAAACCAACAGCACTGGACCCCTTTCCTGAGGTGTACTGACCCCTGGGGGCCAAGTTGTACACATACTGAAGAAGCTGAGACTTACTGGTACCTGGGTCTCCACAAAGCAGAATGTTCATCTCAGATCTGTTGACAAAATGGAAGTGAAAATTAAGTCTCCTGTATACAACATTACTTGTGGTATTTGCATGTACATTTAAATGCCCATTTAACCAACAAACAGTAGACAAAGAAATCTGTAATCTCAAGAAGTACAATCGATTCTAACAGGCTTAAGTATGTAAGAATACCTCTTGCGTAAACTATTTCCAAACCTTTTAGTAGAATGATTTTATTATGTTACTATCACCTGATAAAATAATCTTTTGTAGATTGATTTTATTACGTTACCATCACCTGATAAAATAATTTTGCATGATAAGGGCATACATAATATTAAGTCTCTTGCTTACAATCAAAATGATAAAAACTTATTTGCAAAGTTTTATAAAACAAATTATACAAAAGTCTGAACTGCCAACCCCAACAAGACCTTTTCAGCAAGGCAGTCAATTTTTTTTACTCTAACGTACATGCCAATTTCCCCTTGAAGTTTAAGTGTAATTAGTGCTATTATAAGAGGCAAAAAAAGCATAATCTGTGCATAAAGTGTTTAATCAATATATTACCTGCCAGAATTACAATTTACAGCAAGGATGAATAAGCTCTCATCAAAATTCCATATGGATTAGAATCAGAATACAAACACAAAAACACAATTAAAATTATTCAGCACTCACTTTAACTAGTCTACATGTGTAACTTTCACTGAATGATTGCAATCTGGAATACTGTAATGATCATAGTGCTGTAATTAAATATGATCATTTATCTCATTTTTATTTTAAAGTTTTTAAAGTGATGTTGATTGACCATGTTTATTTTCATTTTTGACAGGGATTGAAGTTTGAAAAGATCTATCTACTTTAACATTTTCTATCAGATGGCCTCCACAACTCACATTGAAGTATTTCACTTACTGTATGGCACCATTTTCTATAAAAAAAAATAGTTTGGTTCAATAACTAGCTATCAATTAAAAGAAAATGTGAGGCAAAGTTCACATATGAAGAAACCCATCTGTTTTCTTAGAATTGGGTCATACAGTATAAAGTCTGAATAAATAGCAAATAGCAAGTTTCTTTTTCAAAAGTTGATGGATGCATATACGAGAATTTCATATTATATTTTCTATCACAGTTATGAACAAGCTGAAAATATTAGAATCAAGGAAACAAGTTTAAATACCAGCTTTTAGGTTCCTTACTCTGCACACTTAGCTCAACCTTTTCTACATCATTCTGTCTTTAGTATGTCTGATACACAGATAATCCCATGCAGGAAAGTTATGTACAGAGTGAAAAATGAAAACAATGGTACAGATGATAATTTGGAGTTATCCAATATGGCTGACTTTATCCAGAATTCCTGAGGGTTAAACATAATAAATCCAGTGTTGGTATGCATATACATCCACAAAAGCTTGAGTTTGTAAAACATTGGATTCAGAACCTTGCATGACTTCATGCAGTTCAAGTGTTCAAAATGATACTATCTAAAGAACACAAGAGAAAAATGCTGTGACAGCTACATTGTACAAAACAACACGTTTTACATATATGAGGACAGAACTGTTTCACACTGTTAGAACATATCATTTGTAAATGTAGACAGGATGAGAATACTCATTCTAAAGACAGATATGTGCTGACATCTACAACAGTAACTAATACCAACCATGAAACAACTAAAGTCTGACATGCTTCATAAATCGTGACCATCACAGTGATGGCTTAAAACACGATGATTTCTCTATGTGTGTGCATCAAAAAAAAAACATCAACAAAACTAACAATTTAGGAACTTTGAGGCCCAAATTAAAGAATTAAAGCTATAGGTACATGATAGATATAGATTAATGAGCAAGTAACCTCATGTGAATCAGCAATTCAGACAGACTCCCAAATAAAAACAATGTCAAATGCTCAGACACAGACAATTCCAATACCATCCAAAAGAAATGAAAAGTGACCATGCAAGTATCAACTGATACCCAAAGTAATCCTGCATTGCAAACAACAGTACCCCCTTCTGTAGCAATAAGTGTACACCAAGGCCCTCAGTTCAGACGAGTTTGTTGCATGCACCAATAAATGCATTCTCACTACTCAGACAAATATGTCAACATCAGCTCGTTTAGCTCACAACTGACACTAATTTTAGCACCCCTTCCCTTAAGAGATGTGTCTGAAATACAAACCAGAGTCCAACACATGAAATGACAATCCAGAAAAGATAGGACTCTAATAATTGACTCCTCAATATTGAAAAGTATAATACTAAAAAGACTTCTTAAAACAGATGTAGAGACTCTAATAGGTGCAAAAACTGACAGCAGCAGACAGAATAATGAATGTTGACCCAAACAAATTGTTATTTTAAAAGGTTGAAATGATATTAGTGATGGAAGGTCACTAAATCAAATCAGAACAGACTTTGAAAGTTTACTGTATGCTAGCAAGTATTGCAACCCAGGTAAAATAATGATAACAGTTTTACCTCCACATGTGGACACCAGGGTGAAAGAAATCAATGATTTGATAATTGACCTAGTTTAAGAAGTCAACCTACAGTACATTCCAAAATACACATCCTTCTTCAGAACTAGGATGTCAACCCAAGTCTCTACCAGAGTAAGGGAACCTCTCAGCTATTGAGAAATCTTAACATGTATGCCCCCATTTTCAGGCACTATAATGAAGAGTACTGTCTCTACTGTGGTGAAACTGGGCATGTGATACAGGTATGTCATCATGGCAAACAGACTGAGTGTTTCAGCTGCCATAAATTTGGACAAAAAGACTATCAATCTATGTATTATACATACTAGGAAGCTGGTAAACAAGAGAATACCAGTACTTCATTTATAAAAAATCTAAATGTACCTAGTGAGAACTATTTAATTGTAAATGCAAAATTGAATGGATTTTCAGTGTCTGTTACTGAAGATGCCAATATATTTAAATTTAAATATAAATATATTTAAATATAACTTTAAAACATTGAAATGTGGAAATAGAATAAGAATGATAATAGTATGGAGACAATCTCAGCGAGTACCCAATTTATAGACCTGTCATTACTGAACTTGTCCAAGATCTTAATTATATCGGCCAAAGTTTATCAAAACTGAATTAGAAACAAGGCTTTCAGAATGGTAACAAGGTTAACCAATCAAATTTAAGATCACCTCATTAATATGCAAGGATTTTGCTTACTATCATGCTTATCTGATATTTTGAGGATATAAACTCTATTCAAAAGCTGGCAAAATCAGATCAGAAATATGGAATTGAGTGTGATGGTATGCCACCTATGATGGATGGACAATGGTCATCTCACAACTAGTATATGGGCACACCATAATTTTAACTGACCTTATTGTCAGCAGAGTTAAAAACACTATACCAACCACCTAAGCCTTCATGAGAGAAGAGAACAAGTTTTTAGAACTTGTGCAATAAACATAAATTTTGAATAAAAGATAATATAAATTTTACCTGAACTTTCCCCTTCCGGAGTTGGTGAAATCTTTCCTGGTGCCACCAAACAATTGCAATAGGATTCCTTTCTTTATATCTTCATTTTCATAGATGCTTGGAGCTGTAAAAAAATTTACTGCTTATGCTAAACCAACAAATTTGAAAAATGAAAAATTTAAATAATCTCAGTCAATGGGGTTTATTTTAAAATGTAGTTTTAACTGACTTTAAGCCCAAAATCAGCCTTTTTAGAGACTTGCTTACCTACTAACTTTTACACCCTAATGTGTTCACTATAATGCAGTTTTTGGAGGGATACAAATTTATTGTAATTTACCTGCTATTATTACTGTGATCTACCCTTTACAGCCACCAGTCCAGAAGACATTATTCCATCCTTCAATTAGTAATTGTTCAATTAAGAACTATAAGAAAGAAAATTATAATAAAAAAACAAGAGTCTAATACCCCAATGATTGACAAGAATTTCCAGGACTTTGTGACAAGATTCAACTGTAGGGTGCTGAAAACAACAGAATGATGGTTTGTGACCAGTAAATCAAAAATAAAACGGTCCAAATTTCGAGACTGTTGATCTTCCAGATTACATGACCATTAGGACCCGTCAACCCCTAAAGAGTCCATCTCAGTAAAGCAGTTGATTTTTATCCACAAGACTGACCAGTTTACAGTAAGGTGTAACAAAATATCAAAAGCTGCTATTGTAAAGCTGGAAAATGTAAATTAAAGTTTGATGCAGCAACAATACTCATTATGTTCAATTGAATAATTTTGTAACGGATGTGTAGACTTTATTTGCCACTAGTACAAGTTTAGTTTACAAATCTTCAGTTCCAAACCCTATGCAACTGAAAGGCTTGTTGTAATCTCTTAATTCTTGGAAAAAAGTTTCCATTTCACATGACAACTGCAATCATATCTCCTGCCATGAAATTTACTCAAATTGGTGTGATGTCCAATAAATGTAATTTTCAGCTTTTATTCACAAGAATCTGACTACCCCTTTTTGTTCTTCTATGTTGATTATCAACACTTTAATAGCTTATTTTTCCCTTCGTCTTAAACATGCATAACATTTTCAATGCCATTTTTATACACTTCAATAATCAATAGTTTGATCATGCAGATGCTTAGCATGAACAAACAAGTGCAGTTTAAAGTGTCGGGTGCTGCTATAAAGTTATTCTGGTTTCCTATTTTTACTAATTCAAATATAAAACCTGGATCCATATCAAACATGGATGAACCAATTATCTGGAATTGTCAGCAACAATAATTTTTCCATAGTTTTTGCTTGTTTGCCGCAAGTCTGTGTTTTAAGGGTAATTTTCATAAGACTTGAGGCAAAATTGTATGAGTTGGCAGGTCTGCGGTGGCACTGGCGTGAAGAAAGCAAAATGATATCAGATGGCAGGTCTGCGTATGAAGAAAGGAAAACGATATCAGAAACAAGTCTTAATGTTTGCTTCAACTCTGATTTAGAACTAGAATAAAGAACCGGACAGGCTGCATATGAAGCATTCCTAGCGCAGAGTAGACAAGTCTCAAGTCTTTTCATCCAATCTTGCTATGAAACAAGTATGTTATAGTGTTGGTAGGAACACAGACTCAAAGATGCCTCAAGCATTTTCCTCCTCTCACCAAAATTAGGATGGGGTGGGATGGGGTGTTTTAGAAAGGGGAGGGGGAGAGAGAGGACAAAGTTCAATATTTACCAAACATTTACATACCCATCCCTCTTTCCTTTTAGTCCACATTGTCTTGATAACAGAAGAATTCTGAAACTCTCGTTTTTTTCATTTTCTTGAAAATCTAAAGCATCTGACATTGATTTTCACACTCCATTTTGTGAGAAACTCAACTAATTTTTTCACTGTCCCATTCCCGCTACCACTAAATTGCTATTGAGAATAATCTGTAATTCTGTGTGCCCCTACAGTCGAGTTCACTTCTGGACAGGGTCCAAAGTTCACACATATGCATAGCATTATCTGCAGAAACCCTGAAGGACGCAAATCTCAGTTATAAATAATTATCATTTTGCATTAACGTACATCAGCAAACTTCGGAATGGACATGTGGTGACAGTTTTAGAAACTTATTTTTGTTAAATTTAACGAAACTGAAATAAAATCTGAATATTACCAAAAAGTATATTTTTATGTGCAAAATTTTGAACTAATTTCTTAGAATTCTAGGGCATCCCCGATTTCCAAATGCACAAATCTGTACAAATTTTGCATGAATCACCTGAATCTGTGCCATGGGAGCATCTCTGTAGCTATTATCATTCAATGAACTTCAGTCCACCAAAGTGACCGATACTGTACTGGCCAAAGGATTCAAGACAAGACCATTTAATCCTCTTAAATACAGAATGTTTAAACTATTCCAGATATTATGCAGTAAGATTTTCAACCTGGATCACATGGTGACCATATGGAAGCACCAACTAGCCACTCTGTGAAGCTTTTTGGTGAAATCACTATTGATATCCTTCCAGCATTAGTAGCTATGGTAAAATTTTGAAGATGGACATTGTGGCAGTCATATTAAAAGACAACCACTGTAGCTACACTGGATATGAAATGGCACAATTTTCATTTAAGATCTACTAAACACCATAAAACGTTTTCAAGTAAAATCTCCATGTCAATATGACCATCCACTTGGAGGCGTGATGACAGGATTCATACGATGGTCACAATGATAGCACAATTTTCATCCAAGACCATGGACTGAATATGTGTATAAAGTTCCATATTAATCTACTTGAAGTAACCATAACAAACTTGCGCTAAAGTACAAGCCATCTCGTAAACATGTCTTTTCTTAAGAATCCTTAAATCCCCGACACTAATCAAAAGAATTTTTTTTAATAAACTCTTCATAATAAACCATGTCTTCCAACATCTATAATTTTGCATCTTCCACTAACTGTGCTCTTCCCATCCATACTGTGCTTCTATCCATCATGTACTACTAAACTTTCTACACAACCCAAGTAAGCATGCCAATATTACATTGTTTTTCTTTACTGACTGCAACAATGAATTTCAATGTGAATATTTCTGCAAACTTGCATTCTTGTCCACCCACAGGTACTTGTCCTAATTTTACAATCTATATCAGTATAATCTACAAATGTAAAATGCTAATCCACATACCAATTGCATTGGCTAGTCTTTCATAAATGTCCGACTTTTTCGACAGCTCTTTTATAATTTCCATTCTTTCTGCTGGAATCTGGTTACTCTTCCTGGAACAATAAATTTCAATCAATACAAATTTTTAAAGAAATTAATGCAGTTCAATATAGAGAATGCTACACACAAAAAAATGTGGGTTGACCCATCAAGGACCTTTATTTGTTCATGATAATTATCCTAATAATTCAACAAAAATCCAGTGGAAAAAAGAATGTTAAATAGCATTTTAAATGTCATGCTGACCTAGTCCTGAAAACATTATAAGGGGGACATTGCAAATGTAGTCTATGAATCAATCTAACCTTGTTTTGTGCGAGCAAAATTACAGATCTGTAGCTATGGGCACATCACATATGGCCTCCCACTCAACAGTTTGCTTGGTAGTGCCTTAAAAAGGTTGGACAACCAATGTCAATTAATAGGCATTCATGGATTAAAACTTTTCCAAATGATGACAAGGCCATAAATCCAACTCCAAGTAGCATCAAGATAAATGTGTGTACAATCTAATTAAAATCAGATTTCCAGTCTTACCTGAAGACCTTACAGCACATGCTTAGGGGTCATGACCTTTGAAATATGCAATGAAAATACATCTTTCAGAAAGTAAATCAAATTGTTCAGCATACACAGATGCTCTTTACTCATACTGCTGTGTTTCAAACATGAAGATTAAGACTATCGGACTGATAAAATCTGCAATTAAGGTAATAACAATGTCACAAGTACATGACCCCTAAGTTGCTGCCACATCTGCATATCAGACAGTGGAGACCTATTTTAATCAGATTTAGGTGCATGATGACTTCAACTTGAAATTCAAAGCAATATCAATATAAAGGTGTCCAATGACTTTGGCTGGAAATCCACTCCATTGAAAGTAACATCAACATAAAGGTGAATAAAAACTTTGGCTAAAATGTAATATTCCATCGGAAGGTTATCCTGTGGAAAGCAAAGCAAGAAATACTGGCAAAGAAGCATCAAAACTCAATGTAAATGTAGAACATTTACATTGAATATGAATCTGGTTGAAATGCAACATAGCTTTGTTAAGATAATCCAAGAAACTAAGGTCTGAACAATGGGCATGAAGGTATTTTGCAAATTTGGTTTCAATGCAACAAAGCTTCGTAAAGTTCTGCCGTGAAACTAAAGTCTGGGCAAGGGGCATAGAGGTGTATTACAAAATTGGTCTAAAAATGCAACAAAACTTTGGAAAGTTGTGCTTCAGAAAGCAAAGTTTGTACAACAGGAAATCAATGGCAATAACTTCTGAAAATGCCATCATAGAACGCTGGAAATCAAGCTCACTAAAGCCACGTGTCAGTTTTGTACAGATTATATCAGTGTATAATGGTAAGGATCCTGACAGTAAATTGCCAATTACTTGTTTTTGTTGTTGTTAGCATAATCTGCTTCAGCTTTCATTTGTTACATTTTGATTTTGTGTTTCCCATCAATATCGGCTGTTCTAGAATTCCCCAATTAGACTGGAAAATTTTGAACAGTATCTTATATCACATTCCTTCCACAGAAATTTTCTACTATCTTACATCCCATTCATTCCATAGTAATCACACAAAATAAAGCCTTAAGTTATATTCAATATGGTACCAAACCCACCCCACCCCAATTATTTTCACAATGGCCTTCAACTTTCACCTCAAAATAAATAAATAAATGGGCCTCTTCACCCTAAATGCAACCTATCCACAAATTTTTTCAAGGTACTTGGTCTAGAAGAAAAAATTATATATTTAGCAAAACCCCATTCTTCTCTGACAGTGACTATGACTACTGACCTTGCAACCTCAAAGTCAATTAGCTGCTTTCTTTAACAATGAGCAAGCCAACTATGATTTCTCGTGAAAGTGCATAGTCAAGAACTACAAATTTTCTGCAAATCCCCCATTTTTTCGGCCAGCAACTTTAGATTTTTAATCAAAGAATCAATTGCAAGATATTCACAAAATTTGGTTTAAGCCTATAATGAAAACTAGCATCCTTATGTGGAACCATTGTTATTCTGTCAGTGATCCTTGACCTTTAACCCCCAAATCAATTGGTCTTTCCTTTAACCCAAGTGGAAGCACAGCCACAAAGCGAGATAAAGGTTGATGGCATAGACATAAAGTTATTGTGCAAAAGTGAAGGTAAACTCAAAGACAGATTAACATCATGACAATATATGCATTTAATAAGACACTAATTTCAATGAATAGACTACGTTTTGGTCATGGAAGCCAAGTGTTAAAGTTCGTACATAGCTCTGATGGATATGATAAATGCACATTTTCTGAACAGGATGACTAAAATATGCGAGACACTGCAAAAGAAACCAACACAAAAGTATAAGATGCTGAAAGAGGAAATGATTTGTGTAATTATCTGCAGAAGTATGTAATCAAAGCTTTCAAAATGAAATAATAAAATGGCTAACTCTTCCTCTTCATCATCCTTTTCTTCCTGCAGTCTCTTTGAGTCCATTTTGCGGAAGTGGACTGCATCAATGTGAGTCTTGTAAACTGATTTGACGTTCCTCATACGTGGATTGACGCGGAGTGGTGTGGCACGGTAGATTCCTGTGACGGTCACTCTGTCACCTGGTTGGACCTTGTCCACTAGGTCATTATGTGCATACACTATCACAGTGTGTGGAGTCTGGCCTGGGGGCATGTCCTCTGTAACAGCAAAATAAAATCAAGCTGCGGATTGAAATCAACAATTAAATATTATTTTCTTCAACACAGCTTTTGACATTTAACAATGCACATTAGCTATTACATGGCCTGAAAATAACTGGTGTGAGGTCTGGGACCTGTAGTTTTCCCACTCACACCCTTGACATAAACTGTCTGGCATCCTTCTGCCCTCCCACTTTTCCAAATAATGGAAATTAAAAGTAATCATATGCAGTCTCAGAATTGTTTCTTAAGCAAAGTGGACATTGTCAACAAATATATATGCTAATTATGTACCTGCAATGGTTCCTGAAGCCTAGCAAAACTTCTGCTCTGTAACATGATAGACTGGAACTTGTATAGAAATTTATGTTAGCCAGTGCTCTTTTACCTCTAAATTCAAGTACCCTTCCATGTAATTATCAAAAGTCCCAAGACCTAAAGTCTAATATCATCTGCTTGAAGCCTAGTTCACCCTTACTAGTTGCAACACTTGGTTCTGTGCCAATGAACATAATAATCACAATGAGTTACAAGTTCATTTATCTTTGGTTTCTCATCCATCAGCAAATCTGAAAAAGCAGCTGGACCCCAAGCAAAGTATGATGAATGATATCTTTGTACATTTAAAGAACACTGGAAAACATATCAGTCCTTGGTTGAATATGATCAAGACACAATCCTTTTAAAGTTCCTTGACTTAGCTGACAGATCCAGCAAACTATACAATGTACAACAAAAGTAAAATTCTATTTGACTTAAGTTATAAGATCTTGAGTCCTGAAAATAAAGACCTTTTATGATTATTGGACATTTTATTCAGATCAGTAAAGAAAGAAAAATGCAATGTTTAAAAATAACCAATTTTTGAATTTATTAAAACTGAACCATAACATCAAACACTATTTTCAAGCCATGTATTATTAGCTACTTTTGCCACGCACACCCCCAAAAACAAAAACAAAAAAAAAAAGGAGAAAAGAAACCAAGACAAGGTGTGTTGTTCAGTGGTATTCAAAACAATCTAGCTGGATGTAGTTCTTGCAACCACCTGTAAAACACTCACCAAGCTAGGCAATCCTGCTAAACACCTTTTTAAAAATTCAAACAACTAGACGGGATTTTTTTAAAACGCAAAAACTTGTCACCCCACCCAGATCCTACATCAATTAAACATCTTTCTATAACAATGGTATCGGCAAAAGGACAGGAAAAATTTTACCAAAGTAATAAACTGGTATTGTGTTATGAGCACAATATACAGTGTATGCAAGAGAATGCCAAAATCAATATAGCAATGCCCCAGTGAGAGTCTGAATGTAAAAAGTTTTAAATGGAGTGAAGAAAATGTAGATAGAAATTGTGTAGAGTTGTGAAACCATCACTGAACACTTAAAAAAACATTAGACTATGAACTTTAAATTTGCATTTTTGATCTGGGATAAAAATGAAAACATTTAAAGATTGGCTGATATGAACAAACTGACCAATTTACTTAATTTTCAAAAGCAGAATTTGTAACATTATGCACCTCTCCACCCCACCCCCTTTGATCAGGCCTGGAGTATAGGCGTCCTCAAGCAAAGACTGCATGTTTAAAGATGCTTATATCAGATACACAAGCACAAGTGCTTGTCTCCTGTCTGAAAGTTGAAAATAAAAATATCCCAACAAAGACTGCATGTTTTAAGATGTTAATATCAGTGCTTGTCTCCTGTCTGAAAGTTGAAAATAAAAACATCCCAACAAAGACTGCATGTTTTAAGATGCTTATATCAGATACACAAGCACAAGTGTCTCCTATGTTACGAGACGGCTCGTTCTAAGTAACATAAAAGAGTGAACACAACAAGCTTTATAAATTTTAACAATGATACAATTTATTTTACTAGAACACATAAAATAATGTAACTTATTTAAACAAGACTTACGGTTTTAGAGAAATGATCCAAATTTTGTTCAAAATAAAAGAAATATAAGTCCTGTAAAGAGTTCTAAACACAGTCTGAAAGTATGATGTTCCGGTCCAAAATGGCGGTTGACCACCTCAGGCTAACAGCAAATTCCAAAATTTTCACAATAAACAATGTATGTGTTGTCCCGTTCCAATATTAGCAAGAAAATGTCCAAATACGTAATGTTGTTCTCTAGGAAAATTATAAAGACGAAATGAAAAATAGTTCATCTAACACGGCATGTTATTTTACGTAGACATAATGGCAACTTCTTCTGGCACAACAAATTAGAAGTTGTATAACAGACTCGACTACAACAGTCTGTCCGTGACTGTAGACTCTCGACCAAGACAGTCTGTCCGTGACTGTGTATTAATCACAAAATCTCAAGCATAAATGGGAAGGCAAATGCGTAGCCTGAACTGCACGCACACGAGGAAGCATGCAATTTCCCAATACTTCTGAACATTCAGGAAAGCCTGACCCAGCATCAGCCAATCGCCCTCGTGGCCATTCCTGAATGTTTACTTGCAATGAATTTGCTACCATACACAGCACGTGCTAGCATGAGTCACATTTATGACTCAAGCAAACACTGTTTTTATCAAAAACGTGTTAGACGACATTAATATAATGAAATAAAATGAATTAAAAAGAGACTTATACAAAATTGACACATTAACACACATACTTTAACTCCGGGGTCGTAACACCTGTCTGAAAGTTGAAAATAAAAACATCCCAACAGAATATATCTTTGACAATAAGGTTTTGGCTAAAATAATCAACAAAAAATTAATGCTGTAAAGAAAAACTTTTCAAGACAAATACTAAACTGCATTTGTCAACATCAAACTGTTTTTCTTAAGCAGGCATGGCTTTTTCTAAAAATGCCTACAGTCAAAACTGTTACAAAATGTGTTTAAAATAAACAGAATGACCACAAGAATGAAAAGTAAAAATCTAATCAGCTCATTTGGATAATGATAAAAGTATGTCTACAAAATTTCCTTTGTCTATATCAGGTGACTTTTTACAAAATATTTGCAAGATTCTTGCTTCAAAAAATGTGGTAGTATAATATTCAACAGAATTTTCTGGAATTCAACATGGGCCCATTTCAACTTCTTAACTGCTGAGTATTGAATCTCTGATATTCTTGTGCAACAGGATTTTCAAATTCGCCACTGTGGCAACCATATTGGATCTAAGATTGGTATTTTGGAGAAAACACTATGCCAATATAACCATCCAATCAGGAGAATTTCTGTCAAGATTTTCTTTGTGGCAGTTTCACTTGCTTTCTATGGGACACAAATTAGAATTAACAAGATATCATTAAAAGTCTTTGGTGAAAACTCTTTCAACAAGACTGTCAATTCTACAGTAAGAAGATTTTCAAGATGGTCATTCAAATACCGTAAAGTGAAAACCTGATATCAGTACATCTTTTTATGAAGAGTAGCTCTACAAAGAGATTTTCAAGACTGCTGCCATGTGGGCCATATTCTGAGGTCTGATCAGCACCATTTTTATTCATAAACAACCAGGTATCATATTAAGTCTTCTAGTAAACCCAATATCAATATGACATTCCAATAAAAATATTTTCAAGATGGCTGCCAAAGTGGGTCTACTGGATGTCTGACCATTTTCATTAAGTACTACTATACTATAAAAAGAAGTCTTCTGGTGAAAACCCAATGTGGATACGACTTCCCTATTAGTAGGAGCAGTTGTACAATTTTCAAGATGGATGCTGTTTTAACGATACTGCTTAGTAGATTAGCACAATTTACATTTAAGACCCAACTCCACATGAAGTCCTCAGATGAAATTCATGAAATGACCTACTGTTCAGGTCTAGCAATAACATGACTTTTGTGGTGGCCAGACTGGATGTCAGATCAGCTCCATGATGTTTAGATCTAACCAGGAACGACAAATCTTTCCATGAAAATTTCATATTAACATATCCATTGAAAAGGTGAAGCAAAAATCTTCCAATTACAATTACACCTCCATGCGGTGTAAGAGGAACAGCAATAACAAGCTTGTGCAAATTGAGAGACAGATAAGCCATGACCAAGACAGCCAAAAATTAACCAGGAGTGTGCAAATAAAGAGCAAGTACAAACTCAGCACTCTCAGCCCCCAACCTAGCCCAGGGATAGGTATTATAAAACATTCCAAACAGTTGCCTACAACTTTGAAAAAGGTATGGGTGGGATGCATACCTGACAAACCTAACAAAACATTCCAAGCAAGACAGTCAATTCTTTTCTTTAAGTTGAACCAGTTTTCAGTAAGGTGTAACAAATATGTTCTGCTATTGTCAAGCTGGAAAATGCACATTCTTTTTCAAACCTGTGATTCAAGACTGATGCAGCATCGATAAACATTGTTTTCAGCTCTCAAGTTTGCAAAGTTTACTTGAACCTTAATTACCTCTAGTGCAGTGTCACAATTTCAAACCGCTTCTTGATATCTCTCAACTTGATGTAATCCTTCGAATAAAAAACCATTCATGTGGAGCTCATGGCAATCATCTTTCCTGACATGTGACATACTCAAATCAATAGAATATGTCCACTAAATGTTGACCTTTATGACTTTTCCCCCTAGAATCTGAATATTCCTTTTGTTTCTTCTGTACTATTGTTAACTTTTTAAGAGGTCTACTGTCCCTTTTGTTCTGGATTGTCACTTATTGGATATCATTTTTTTAAAAATTGCAAGAACTTGTTAAGGCAAATGTTTTGCATCATAAAATACATGCATTTTAAAGTGTTTGAGGTACTTTGGTAAAATTAGGTTCTCCGACAAATTCTACTGTATCTATTATAAAACCCACATCTGAATCAAATTCTGACAAGCCAGTATTTGGATTTTACTGCAATTACTTTTCCATAATTTTTGTTCTTCATTATGACAATATTTTTTTAAGGGTCATTTCCGTAAGACTTATGGCAAACTAATAAGGTTGGCAGGTGTGAAGATGGAGCACTGTTGTACACACTGATGATACAGGTTGTAGAATAGCTCTGCTCTACTGTGGTGTAGTGAACTAATAAATAGGCAACTAACACATGGTCAATGAGAATAAACATAAAACTTACCCGGAGATTCCTGGAGTTTAATCATCTGCTTGTCACTAAAATGGGAGCGATTGTGTACGAGAGCAAAAGAATGGTTGGTGTTACAGTTGGTGCAAAGTGTTGGTTCTGCAATTCTGCCTCTGTCAATTTCTGCAGAAGATGTGTTCCCACATACATAGCACCTGAAGAAAGCTTCTCTCATCTCAGGGATAAGGGAGGATGTACGAATCACCATTCCTCCAATGGAAATCAACTGGTCTATATCTGAAGTGATTGAAACATAAAAAAGTATGCAAATTCAAGAAAACATGCCATAGGTATTATTTTTTATATTAAATATTCAGTATTTTACTTTTACTTTTCAATCATTAAATCAGTCAACAGCAGATAATATCAGTAACTAAGGGAATCTAAAAAAAAAAACCATCAAGCATAATAACTGAATTACTATATTGTTTATTCTGTTCTTTATTTGTTCTTTCTTCTGCAGTTGTAGCAAGTTCTTTTTAAACAATTTCTGGCAGACCATGCCCTGATTTCATAAATAGGACAAGTAGTTAAAGACAGGACTTTAGCATAAAACAATGATAAACTTGGAGGTGTACTTTTCTCCCATGATGTAGTAGAGGTACATCTCCAAATGCACCTAACTGATCAATGATGTAATTATTTTGATAGCCAGGCCTGTTCCTCTTGTGATCATACCCAGAACTGTTCCTCTTGTGATCATACCCAGACCTGTGCCTCTTGTGATCATACCCAGGCCTGTTCCTCTTGTGATCATACCCAGACCTGTGCCTCTTGTCATCATACCCAGGTCTGTGCCTCTTGTCATCATACCCAGGCCTGTGCCTCTTGTCATCATACCCAGGTCTGTGCCTCTTGTCATACCAAGGCCTGTGCCTCTTGTCATCATACCCAGGTCTGTGCCTCTTGTCATCATACCCAGGCCTGTGCCTCTTGTCATCATACCCAGGCCTGTGCCTCTTGTCATCATACCCAGGCCTGTGCCTCTTGTATCATACCCAGGCCTGTGCTTCTTGTCATCATACCCAGGCCTGTGCCTCTTGTTATCATACCCAGGCCTGTGCCTCTTGTCATCATACCCAGGCCTGTGCCTCTTGTTATCATACCCAGACCTGTGGCTCTTGCTAGCTTTTTTACCTAGGTATGGACTCTGGTTTTGGTAGCAAAAACCAGACCTCCTGCTTCTTCTGATAGCCAGGCATGTGACTTGATTTGATAGCAAGGCCCAGCTTCTTACCTTTCTTCAACAGTTGGATCATGCAGGCGCTTCGCATAAACAAATAGTGGCAGTTGAACGCGTCTGAGGTGCTGCTGTAAATTTAGTCCGGTTCCCTGATGAATTTCACTAATTCTAATATGACACCTGGATCCAAATCAAACACGGATGAACAAATAATCTGGAATTTTCAGCAATGATCATTTTTCTGTAGTTTTTGCTTTCATGCCCTAAGTTCGTATTTTAAGGGTAATTTTCGTAAGACTTAAGGCAAAATAATAATAGTTGGCAGGTCTGTTCCTATCACAGTATGAAATATAAAACAATAAAGTGAAAGTATTAGAATCTTATCTTGAAAAGAAAAATGGTTAAATCCTGAATTTATCAATTTGCCAATAAAACCCAAAACTAAATTTTTCAAAGGTAGATTCCTTAAGATAATTTGGTTAAAATCAATGATTTAAAATCATTTACAAAAGGGTTGATTACATTTTTACAAAAATACCTTTGAAATTATATACTAGTGTATTCTGTCAAATCCACAAATGTCTGCTTGCAATGCGATAAACCAATACCAAAACCTGTATAGATACTCAATGGAACTCATATCGTTTTGTGATACACAATACATGGGGTGACAATCTCCCATTTCTACTGTGACCTAAACAAGATATGAAACCAATGCTACAAGCTACATGCCGCAGTGTAATAGTTAAGCACTAAAGTTCAACTCTGAGATTCAACATTCTGGATTGCAAATTCGTCTTAACGAATGGCAGCCCATTTTTTAATCTGTGTTTCCTCATAATATATTTCATTTTTCCCATTTTGGCATTTAGGGTGGGATGTGGGGTCAGGTTAATTGCCTATAGGAAACAAAAAATGAAATTTTGCCACCACTGTGATAGCGGGATATGGTACCTATTAGTCAGACTAGCAAACTTAAATGATGTAATATCAGCATGAAATCTATAGGAAAAATGATTTATTTCTCAGAAATGGCAAGTACAGTAAAACCTGCCTTGAAGGACCACCGCTATGTGATACCACCTGTCTTGTGTGACCACATTCTCAATACACAAATTGATTCATTATATAGCATTGTGACCTGTTATGAGACAACCTTTCTTAAGAAACCATATTGTTTGGCAAAAGAGGTGGTCTTTCAAAACAGTATTTAATCCATCCATTGACACACTAGATGAGACTCGAGAATAGAGAAAACCTGACCTGGAAATATTTGCATGACTTGTCACATGACTACACACCAAGGATCAATGCATGTCTTACTGAAAAAAATTCCAGAATTTGGTATCATAAACCCTGGAAGCAGCTCTCTAGATTCAGCAATGTATCTGGCAATGTCTTGAATTCATGGCTGATATATCATTTGATATGAGCCAGGCATAAAGCTTAAGGATTCAAGAAGAGCTGTGAGAAAGGAACTCTCTGTGCTGTAGCATCAGATCTCTCTGTTCTGTAGCATCAGATCTCTCCTTGGTGGTAATTACCAGGGATTGTCAACCACCAGACTGAAAAGACTTGAATCATGATTTCAAGAGATCTCTGGGGAGCTTTCAGGATTAGTCATGACTTGAAATGAAAACGTGGAATTATTCTGAAAGATGAGAAGGCATTGACATACAATCATTCTCACTTCAGACTGGAGGCATCCACCACCCATGTCCTCCCTGAAAAAGGGACTTGTCAGCAGTTAAACATCTTGTTTCTGCATGCCATAGAGATAAAGGGCTAGATTCTCTTTCATTTCACCCTTGAGAAAGGAATTGGCAATTCCATCTTGGTGCCACTAGTCGGAGTCCCCTGCACCTTTCCTCAATAAAAAGACCAGAGGTTGCAAAGATCTAGGACCATGATGGCATGGTTGAGACATGACCACACACAACACAAGGTGTTAGGAATCCTCAAGCTTGGTAGATTTGAAGGGAATCAATGAAAAATAGAGGGCTATTGGCTCAATTCCATCTCAAAAACTACTTGAAAGGAATTGACCTTACGCCAGACGACATCACTCTGCCTACCAAATCATGTGACTTAACCAAGAAGCATACAGTATTTGGCAAAGAAATATGTTTCATTTTATATGATAGGTATATTTAATGTGATTTGTATTATTCTTAAAAAACTAAAATTACAAAGTTTTATTAACTATACTGCAGTTAACAACATTTATGTATGTAGATCAAGCTCATACATTAATATTTTAAGTGTTTTATTTCAGTAAACAACAATCAATTGTAAAGCTGTTTAAGAATTTATTGATATGAAAGGAAATTTGCTCCAAAAGATGCTGATATATTTAACATATCCTGTTATCCTTGTTAATTTTATCTGACCTATGTTTATGCTGCCTTGGAAGTATGTAAATTAAAAATTAATAACAAAATTTTAAATAATTACTGTTTAGAAGTATACTGTTGTACATAATAATCTTAAGGTCTGCTAAGATGGAATTTTTATCAATGTCTGTTGATGTAAACATGAAAATGTATGTTTAATATATCAGAAAATAATTATTTGAAACCTTTATTTTGTATTTCTTTATTACTAATTACATTTTTGTATCACCATCCCTCCTTTAACCCAATAAGAATGTAAAGCGTCACTCTAGTGTCTGAAAGATCAAGATGTCGATTTATTTTGAGACAAGCCAGCATTAAACTGTAAATTTTCAAACTTTAAAATAATGCAGCCTTGCGTTCAGTGCTTCCTATACAAGAATAAATGTATATCAAAGTCCTTGAGTTAGGCAGTTCTCCATCTATATTATTGAAAAGTTAATTTTTCAAGCTATCAACGGGACATACTTTTATGCAAACAAACATGTAATTGCCACCAAATGTCTCTTTATTAAGCTGAATGTACACATGACAAGTCGTTTTTCATCAAAGTTTTGCCTGTGTTCTGGGAAAGGAATACATCTAATTCCTCCACTGTTTTTGATCGAGATAACAACAAATCATTTCAAAATTGTATGATCAATTCATTGTTGCTATGAGCAGCTTGTCGGAGGAAAATGTTGGACTTGAGCAATGCCTGGAGGTGTGTCTAGTTTACGATTGCTGATTGGGTAATTGATCCAGCGTGACTGACGTAGGTCAATTGAAAAGAAGTAGACAAAAAGTAGCAGACCTGACAAACCTAACAACGCCTACTCAGTATGGCAATTAATTTTTTCCCGAACGTCTGACCATTTTTCAGAAATGTATAACAATATATCATGTACTGCTATTGTATAATTGTTTTTGACGGTAAACATTATGTTCAACTGAAAAAGTCTGTAATGTACACATAGGCTTCTTGTACTTTTGTACAGTTCAACAAACTTCAGTTATAAACCCTATGCAGCTGAATGGCTTGTTTCTTTATCAACTTGAAGCAATTCTTTAAATTTTTTTTCTATTTCACATGACAACAGTAATTGATGTCCTGCCACGAGACATTTTAAAACAGACACATGATGTCCCACAAATGTATTTGCGTCCCTTCTTACTTTTATTCATGAGCATCTGAATATTCCATTTTATTAATCCACACTGATTATTAACACAAGTTGCTAATTTTCCATTTCATCTTCAAAATAAATCACTTGGTCAATGCAATTTTAATTTTTTTTTTATAATGAACATTTTGATCATGCAGACTCTTCACGTGAAACAATTTGTGCAATGTACTAATGTAAAGTTAGTCTGGTTCCCATTTTAACTCCACTAAATCTAATATGAATTCAGGATCCAAATCAAACACAGATGAGCCAATTATCTGGATTTTTACAACAACAATCACCATTACGTCATTTTTGCTTTTATTCCATTAGTCCATATTTATGAGTCATTTTTGTTGGACTTGTGGCAAAATTTGGGTTGGCACAAGAGGTCGAGTGTCCCACTATGACTTTCTATGCCCATATTTGCCTTGAGGCAGTAATGAATAATGAAAGGAAATATAAATACAACAAGGTATTGGCCAGCAAATATTTATGCTGACACCAGTAATGATTAAAATCATGAATGCAGCACATCTGGAAATGAACTTAAAATCAACAAAACTGGACACAAATACACAAAAATAAAGAATGACTGGAAGAAAAAATTAGCCAGCACAATAAAGGTCATCACTGATAGATGAACTGTCAAATGATATAGAAGATATTCCGAAAGTGAACAAAGATAAGTCAATTATGATGCTTTTAATTCTAGATCAGCATTAGGAAATAATGAAGCAATACAGTAATAACAGGTATTACATTATAGCTAACAAACGTGCCATTTATTTACCTACCTTCTGGATTAAGAGAACGCATGTTCTTGGTCTTCTCAGCATTAAAGGGTCGGATCTGAATTTGATGCTCTAAAATAGCATTTGGGTATCGATCAAAGAAAAGCTCATTGATGGCCATGTCAAATGTGGGAATGACTTCCTGAGGATAGCAAACCAACTGGCGATATAGGTCAGCATCATAGTGACGCAGATGTTCACAGTTGATATTCAAAAATGGCTCCCCAATGATGTTTATCTGCAGAGAAAATGATACAACTATTTTAAAAAATTATTAAGTAATCAGTAGCTACAGTTTTCCAAGTTATTTTCCCTCAAGGTCTAAAAATTTAATTCATGGCAACACTTGTGAAAATTATTCAGAATATGACAGGTCACAAAATAACTGAAGATGAAAGAACACTCACACCACCGGAAACACCCCTGCCTAGTATCGATACAATTCAGGCATGGTCTGAAAAATACAAATGTCCAAAAGCAAGACACCTCTGTACCAAGATATCTGGCCAGGGATATAAAGGTCACCATAAAAGACACCCATTACATTAAGCACAGTTTTCACTATCTTTCAGGTATCACCCATGGCACTATGATAGAGAATCTAATATGCATTTTACTGATAAATACTTGGTTTACTTTCCTTCAAGAATATTTTCTACAAGTAAATACAACTGTATGAATAAATGTTTTAGACACCTGATGTCTTGAACAAAAGGTAAAATTTAAAACTTGCAAATGTTATTTCCCCCATTCCAAAAACAAACAAAACATATTTAAACATAACCAAAATTATTCAAACAGAATCCATTTGTTCTTGGTGCAAACTGACCTCTTCCAGCCTCTGTAGGTAGTAAGGCTCGTTGATATCCATCCCCTGGAACTGTTCATCATCAGCTATGTCTTTGTCAATATACTTGAGAATGAATTTCTTAAATTTGTCTTTGCAGTGGCTAACCACCACATCTGTTCCCCATATCACCAATTGTGGACCTGCACTAGGATCACTGGTTATATCACTGGTCATTCTTGTAGGTTCCTGAATAAGTAGAAAGCAAGTTGAGTTATACTGAAGGTAAGAGTATCCTGCACAACTACATTTGTGGAACTTAAATTCAGATTAATATTGTAACATGCATTTAATTTGCATGACGTGTTGGCTTTTCTTAATGATTATTGGTGCATACGTTTCTATTTTGTACTTGAGCACCTAACCAGGGACATTTATCTTGTAAACAACATAATACATACATAACCAAAATTTTCTTCACAAGTATGGACTAAATATGTAAATAATTATTAATGTAACATGTTTATCTTAATTTGAATCTTGGACCTTGGAATTCCTCCCATGAAAAACCTGGGCTACCTTATGTTTACCATTTTTTATTATAATTTTAGTAACATATTTTATTTTGTTGAAAACTTTGATTTTCCAGAAATGGGTTTCTGATCCTCATTCTGGTTTCACTATTGTAGTTTTATTTCATATAATGTTGTTTGATTGAGAAATTAATCATTTTTGCTTTCAACATCTTAAACAGAATTTTAGTGAATTCAGACAAAACATTTATGAATTATCATATTGTGATACATAAAAGATAATAAGCTTTAAACTGTAATACCACACAAATTCAGTTGGAACTTTATACATTTGGATTGTAATAGAGGCCAATGTGGCTTTGCGAGAAAGCTTGCCAGTAGCTTCTCGTGGGTCAGTGGTTCTTTCCAGGCTTTTCTTGGGTTCTTCCTCCAGCATTTGTACTGGCTGCCATGTATAGCCTATCCTGTGCTGAAAAACTGTGTTAAGCCCTATAACAACTTATAACAGAACTTTTAGCACTATTTAGGATTTAATTCACAATACTAAGTTTTTTTTTTTAAAAAAAAACAAACCTTCACTGTATTCTAGAGAAATAAATTATTTGTTGAATTTTATTGAATTTTACAGAACTTATTTGGTACACTATTTTTGTTCCTTAGTTTAAGATCCGAGTTGTAACAATATTAAATGGAAAAGGTTGGCATTTATGAGAGACATTTCATGTTTTATATATATATATATATATATATATATATATATATATATATATATATATATATATATATATATAACATGAAATGTCTCATGGATTGAGGAGATTGAAAAAGGCCATTCTGACCAGATGACCAATGAACTCCGGTGACAGGTTTGATATGTTGCTTAGTCTTTATCCATGTCTTTTAGACAGCAAAAGACAATTATATCTTTTAATATCAACTTGTGGGGAAAAAATGCCCAATAAAATTCAAAACTTGAGATTGGTGTGAAGGTTGACAAAATCAACCTATATTGTCTTCTCTGTTATTAGTCAATTAAGTATGATAGAACTAAAACAAAAACTTGTTAGTCTATATATATCTATCAACTGATCTTTTGACATAAATGCTGTTTTTCCAAATAAAAAAATACCTATACTCAAACAGCTTTATGAAAATGTCATTGAAATCCACATTCAGCAATCAGAACTGACATTCATGATCATCTTGTGATTACAAGATTTAACTGTTTAACCATTCACTCGAGTTACAAAGTATTCATTTACATTTTTTACTACTATATTACATTGGGATTACCAGTATATTACAGTGGTCACGCTATCATGCAATGTGGGCGAAAAAGTCGCCTAAGAACTGTAAGCTTCGCTTTCTTCTGTTAGTAAAGCGAAAATGACTTCGCCCTTGATTTTTTGGACATAAAATGGCTGTAGATTATGACTTTTGAGATGTTTTCTCGCAGTAACCAGCAAGTTCTGGAACTGTTGTAATCCAAGGTGAAATGCACTAATATATAAATAGTAATTTGCTTCTAAAAATGTGATCGGTTAAGAGTGTTTTCTTATGAATTTCTTGTTTTTATAAATTGAGATTTTAACAGCCGTATTTGCGTATTTTCTTGATAAAATCCGCTTGAAACAAAGTTATAATGGCAAACATCGCTATGTATATGTAATGGCAAACATCGCTATGTATACGATATATCACATAATTCAACTGTCTTTATTCGTAAATAATTGGGAAATATGTTAAGGAAAATATATAATATAATTAAAACAAAGTTCAAATATGTCATGGGTGATTTAGCTGAAATATTTTATAACAGGTCAAAAACACGTTGCAATCTCTGTTGTGGAATTCGAAAGAATGCTGCAAGGTCAAGGTTGTTTCGGACCTATGGTAATTAATTTTTGCGAAATTACAAAAGAGATATATAATAGTGAAGCAAATCTATTTAACCGACTTGTATCGTTAATACCAGTATGTAGACAAATAATTCAACCATAAAAATGCAGTCCAATTAATGAATCTGTTGTAACAAAGCATGAAAAAGAATAGTTTTATTAAGAAAAACCCTCTTTCTAAAAATAGATGCACTCGCATGGTACAATATGTGTTTTTGGATGTTTCATTTTTTTTTCAGGGGTAGAGGGTCCAATTTAGTTATCTATCGACATTATTGCTTCTGTGTGTTGTCTATGAATAGTTACAGTAATGTTTTTTTGGAAACGGGAATCCGGACAAAAAGTATATTTTGAAGTCGCTGGTGAATTTATTCCTATGCACATGAATTAGGGGTTGTTTCAAAGAATGCTAGAAATCTTTTTTGACTGCAGTTTTACTCAAAACTTGTACAAAATAAAATAAGTGGTAGTTTATTAAGCATCTTTTGTAACTACTTAAAATTACAAGATTCTAATCTTGTTCTCGATTTCAATTAAAATTACAATGTATAGCTCCTGCTGTGCCTTTTAAATCATATCGCCAATTTGCAAGTATCTCAATCCAAACACATATACTACAAGAATGGGTATGAATAATTTTTATAAATTATTAATAAACATGACATAATTTTAAACTTGAAAAAAAGGCATTGTTTAAAACTTAAAAGCATACTGAGACATGGAGCACATAAATAAGATAATGCAGCTATATATATATATATATATATATATATATATATATATATATATATATATATATATATATATATATATATATATATGATGTATGTATGTGTATGTGTGTGTGCATTATCATATATATCATATATTTTACATTTCTTGCCTTGGTCTCTTTTCTCCCAGTTAAGCCTCCACTTCTCCCTTTTCTGATCAAAAGGAGAAGTCACTTCTGCCTACAATTTATGTCTAGCTTGACCCCTGTATTACACTGGAATTACTCTGAATTCATTTAATGTATTCTTGATTATATCAATGTGATACATCAAGACTTTTAATACATACGCACATTTAACCCTTTCATCACTCTGGACCGGTGTACTGGTCCAGGAGAAAAAGTCCGTAAACACTGTACACTGCTGTGCCAGTCTAGAGCAGTGTTCTCTGACATTACAGAACCAGACTGTAAAACTTTTGGGATACCTATAATAACTTCCTTTTTTAATGTAGATATTATATTTGGATTATCCCGTGAGTTTAGCTTGTATAGAACTAGAAATATTGAATAAAGTAGGAACTTTTAACATGTTTTCTGAATGGTGAAATTTATATCCAAAATAGCTAAGTTTGAAGAAAGTTAAGAGGAGAGTAAAGGGTCTGATTTTGAGTTCTCAGAGGATTTAACCAATTTTGACCTAGTAAATTTGGATGAAAATGAGAGAAGACGTGGAGAGACACTGGCATGCACTTATGGGTGACAGTGTTGACGATGAATAAGACTTTAAAGGTTTTGAACTGGAGGAATCTACCTGCCAAATACCTGAAAGAAAGACTTCTCTTGCCACTGGAATCATTCACTAGTAGATCTAAATTCAATTGAACAAGTTTTGAAAACTTGCTATATTTTCTAAGAGGTAAAGAGATAATTAGTTATATTTTACGTTGTGTGACCTGTTTGCACCTGTATTTTAACAGTTGTAATAGATATGCACATTTTAGTGAATTAGTCACAAATTTTAATTCTAACCTTGATTTTGACACATAATCCAGCCATATATCTTAAAGATTGGCAAAGTTATGCTGTTTCAAAGTCACAAGTCATTTTGCTTTACAAAGTTACTTAGTGTTGAGAGGTCAGTGCCTACAGTTACATAGTGATGAAAGGGGTAATACTGATACATCATCACCATTTAAGAATGGAATACATTTGGAATACTCTCTACTTTGGACTTTTGTACCATTTAAGAATTTATTTTGGATTTAAAGCCAATAAAAAATGTCTTTTCCCAATGGCACTAGTTTTAAAATTTGAGGAGGTCCATTTTTTAAAAAAAAAAACTAAGCATTTTAAGCACTGGCCTAACCCAGCTCAATTAGATGCACAATTTAGGGAATTAGAGTATGTAGTTTTGCTGGAGTTGCCAACGAAACACGGGGACGGTCAGCCAATTGTTATTGCATGGTTTTTGAGGCCTAAACCACAATACTATATTTTCCTCTTCAATTTATCATAATATTTTAGGAAAGTCAGGCAATAAATTATTTGTTGAATTTCAGAACTTTTCTAGGCACAGTTCAACATACCAGGTGGTTATAGTTAGGGAGTGGGGACTGTATCTGCAGAATTGCCAGCCTGACTATTCAAAGCAAAATTTTAAAGAAAGGAATGTCACACAATAAATTCTATTATCAAAAATTTAGTGTATGAATACGCTACAGAAACAAGTTTAATATAATTCCTTACACTGGGTTCTGATCCACCAATGGTAACCTGCCTCAGCTTCCTGTCACTCCTCACATCTGGGCGGTGGCGGATGGGTGTGGCCCCAACCCCTGGTGTGCGGGGTGTTCCCATCCCTCCCCTTGAACTGGGGGTACCATAATTCAAGGGAGAGCTCAGATCAATTTCACTTGTAGCAGCTGCTAAATAAAATGTGACACATAGAACCTAGTAACTTATCTTTAAAATGAGCAACCTTTCAATGGACAAATTATTAATGAAAATTTCTGTTTCCAGTAGAATTTTTCAAGTAACAAAAAAGTACAACTGACATTTTGAGTGTTTTGCTTTTTTTTATTTTCAAAAGTTGAAATTTTACAGAACAAATTTCCATATTTTTTTCTAGATTGATTTTCATAATCCTAATATAAATTCAACACAATTTCAGAATAAAAATCTCCAAAGTCATGCATTCGCTATACTTTTTGCCTTTTTTTCTGCTTGAGCCTTGAGAATTGTTTCAGAGATGGAAACACCTTGTTCACGTTGCCTTGTGAACCATGCGTACACAGCATCATCTAATTCAGTATCATTTGCAGTCTGTGCTCATTTTCATTTGATCCCATTATCTGAATTAACCCTTTCATCACGGCAAACCGCATATGCGGTCCAGGGGAAGTAAGGCTGTCAACACTATGGACCAAGTTTTCGGTCTGGGGCAGTGTTCTTCGTTAACGTTATAGAACCCGACTAAATATCTTTCGGGGTACCTCTAATAACTTCCATCTGGTAATGTAGATGTTATATTTGGATTATCTCGTGAGTTTAGCTTGTATACAACTAGAAATAACGAACAAAGTAGGAAGTTTTAACGTGTTTTCCGAATGCTGAAATTTGTATCCAAAATGGCGGCGTTTGAAGGATTTTTTTTTAGAGGAGAGTTTTCGGAGGATTTAAATAATTTTGACCTGATAAATTTGTTTGACAATGAGAGAAGACGTATGGAGAGACAATGGAATGCACTTGTGGGTGACAGTGATGACGAAGATGATTTTGAAGGTTTTGAACCAGAGGAATTGTACGCTCCACGTGTTTTTTTTTATTTTTGGGATGAAGCCCGAAAAACAAAGAGATTAGTTTCAGTTTTCTGACAGAGTTGGGCACACCCGAGAGTTATATGGCTCCAGGAAGCTTCAGATTATTTTCAAATATTCTATTCAGATGAAGTTTTTGGAAAAATTGTCCGTTTAACGAACTTCAATGCGACGATCAAATGTGGCAGAGGCGCTATAGGTCACTTAGGTGTGTGGACAGATCTCACCTTGGAGATCATGTTGGTTTATTTTATAGAATTTTATATATTATGGACACCATGAAAGAAAGACTTGTGTTGCTAATGTGATTGTTCACTAGTACATCTAGGGTCAATTGAACAAGTTTTGAGAACATTCTAAGTTTTCTAAGAGGTAATAAAATAATTGTATTTTACCTGTTGTTACCTGTTTGTACCTGCATTTTAACAGTTCTAATAGATATGCACATTTTATTGAATAAGTCATAAAATATGATTTTTAACCTTGATTTTGACACCAAATCTAGCCAGATATCTTAACATTGGCAAAGTTATGTTGTTTCCAAGTCCACAAGTCATTTTGCTTTACAACTCCAAAGTTACTTAGTGTGGAGGACTCTATGCCTACAAAGTTACTTAGTGATGAAAGGGTTAAACTAAATCTAATGCAAACCCTCTCTGACTGTTACCTTTCCAAGATCAAAAACACGAGCATGTGTATTCTTAATGTATGGTCTCAGTTGTATAATGATCCATCAACCCAAGTATAAGAATTCATCAATAGGTTTAAACAATACAAGCAAATGAGAAAATTGTTAACAAATTCTCAACACAAATTTTATATCAATGTGACCTTGAGCGCAAAGTAAAAAGTGAGCATGTCACAGAAAAATTGGCATAATGACTTGTGCCTGGTATATGAGAATTTATACATAGGTTTAAGAAATATATAATAAAAAAAAAGGTTACCAATATCGTGACAAGCTGCTGATGGTGATGGAAATGCATAACCAGATAATACAAAATTAAAAAACAGATTTTTTTAATGCTAAAATAGGTAAAGGCACAGTATAATTGGTCATGGTACATCTAGCTTATAATCGTCTGCAGGAAACAATGTGAATAAATATAAATTAATGTACAGTATCTAATAAAACAAAAATCCTAAGCCTCACGTAAGCATGTCAATATTTTTGTAAGGCAATTAATAACACAATTCATTTAACTATGAATATTACCTCCAGTTCTGGATTGAGGGGGGCTAGAGAAAAGGGATGACTCCTTATCTTGCTCAGCACCTAATGGTGGAGATGACGGGAGAGGAGCCAGATCATCTAGAGAGCTATCGAGTCTTTGACCCTTTGCTGGTGGGGAAAAAGTTTCATCTGCTTCTGGACGAGACTTCCTGGTACTACGTCGTGTTGCTGGAAAGAGTAATTTATGTACCGTGTGATTTCTAAAAAGAGTACTGTGCCATTATACCATGCAAAAGCCAACGTTTATCAGTCCACTATTTATCACTGTAATATGTTTTGAACATATTAGAAATAGCATGACTTGCAGAAAATATATTGCATCCCAAAACTTTGGTCAAGGTTTTGATTTGGTTTAACATAATTTTCAAGCATATCACAGGCTATAAATGGTAGCCAAAATATTTTGTGAAGAATCCAGAAAATAATACAGAACCACTTGTAGCTTACTGGCAAACTGTCTCACAAAATATGTTGACTGACTTTCTCACAAAATGTTTTGATTGAGCCAATGCTTGAATCCACTCAAGAGTTGAGTTGTGAGTGATTTGTAAAGGTGAGTGTATAGGATTAGTTCTGTTGAGATGCATGGTCAATTGATTTTTTTTTTATATCCAATCAATAGGTTTCATCCCAAAACAAGCAATCCATGATGATTAGGTAGGTGATGTAAAACCAATATTAATGTTCCCAATAAAATTTCTTCTTTCAGCAACTTTGACCCTGAGCTTTTTGAACACAAGTCTACAGGATTGGCAAAACTATCTGACACACCATCATGGTAATGGATTTCTTTCTTTTTAGTCCATGAGACCTAGACAATTTTACCTTTAGTGTCTGAAACCAACAGGCTTCTTTCTTTGCCCCAATAGTTACAAAAGCCTTCTTTTGCCAATATCTACAAAAGCCTTTTTCTTTTTGCCCCAATATTTACACAAGCCTTTTTCTTTTGCCCCAATATTTACAAAAGCCTTCTTCCTTTGCCCCAATATTTACAAAAGCCTTCTTTTGCCCGAATATTTACTAAGTCCAATAATGGTAAATAGTGGAGAATTTTAAACTGTTGTGCAGGAACAAATTAGGAAACAGACACACCATAGATGATTCAAACTTGTTCCAGATGAGACTACTTTCTGTGTAAAAGAAAAAAGCTCCATTTCTTCTGTTTTGAAGATAGTAACACTGTAATGTCCTCCAAGTTTGTTAATTTGTAAAATTGTTAAAAAATTGGGGTGGGTGGGTTTTATTATAGTATTCATGCAGTGCAGCCAGGATAAGTCATGCATTTAATCATAACCCATATATGTAAAGTGTTTTGGTCTGGAAAAGGGCCTTCTTTTTTATGCTATTTTTCCCTGCTAATCTAAACACCTTTTAAGTTCATAACCCTGTAATGTCCAGCTTAAATTTCGGTCTGAAGTAACATGTATAACCACTTAATTCAACAAAATGCAATTTTTAATGTCCATCTCAGAGAAATTTTACAAGAAATGATCTGGCGTTTCCGCTATTACTGGTACCTAGTACCAGCAATGATATAAAATGTCACTAGAAGACTAAATATTACAGGTTGAAATGCTATTCAACCAGTCTCATCAATGCATGGTTTATCACTTGCATAGAGTGGAAACGATTATCTTGTAAACAATGCTTTAGAGTAGGGAAACTGAATGAATGCGTTTCTGACCTTTACATAAGCTGTGTTTTAAAACGAACATTATCATGTCAGCACCACGACAATAAAGTTCGTTCTAAACTGCATCTTGAATTTTGTCTTATCTGAAACTCAGAAAATTGTCAGGTTAAATACCTAATTTATTTTATACAACAAATTTAAAACAAATTTGCCAACAGCAGAAGTATTTCCATGCTTAGTATGAGTGTAAAGCTGTCCACATCTGCATGGCTAGATCATGTGACTCTTAATCTATAAATACAAACCTGCAAAATTCCAAACTAAGCTGCCCCCACATTATTAATTTGTTTTGAATAAGAATAAATAAAAGCACCAACTGTATTGTAAAAAAAAACAACAATATAGCACCTGGTTCTGTTTTAAAATTATTGATTGCAGTTCAATGAGGGTTTTTCTATAAATATAACTATTCACTTTCTTGCTTTGTTACAACTAATTCCTTAATAGGATTGCATATTTATGGCTGAATTATTTGTCTACCTACTTGTATTAACGATATAAATCGGTTAAATAGTATTCGCTACTATACATCTCTTTTGTAATTTAGCGAAAATTAATTATGGTAGGTCAGGAAACAACATTGACCTTGCGGTATTGCTTTGAATTTCACAAGAGATTGTCAGGTATTTTTGACCTACATTATTAAATATTTAGGCTAAATCTAATATGAAATATTTTTGTTTTCATTTTATTATATCTTTGCTGAATCCATCTGCCCAATTATTTACAAATCCAGAGAGTTTAATGATGTGGTATATTGTATATGTGGCCAGGGCTTGAATTTAACACAAATTTCTTTGTAACCAGAAAAATTAGTATGCTGAGAAATTTACTAGTCCTGCCAAATCTTTACTAGTCCTGTCCAAAAACAATATCACAAACTTGTATTGAGATTAACAACATTATTATTCACAAATAGCATTATCATATGAAATGCAGAGTTACGGAATTATAAATCAAATCCTGCTTCAAATCATCAGTCAGTCAACTCACATTTCTTGTTTCTCAAGAATATCTGGATCCAAATCCAGAAAAGGATCCAGGTGTCCTTTCTCATCTTTCACCTGCACTCTAGGTCCATATGGGGTTTGTTTAGGTTTCCTTACCCATCTCCCTGAAACATTCCACAAATGTACTGCTGGTGATGGATCATTTGTTGGAATATTATTTGTATGGAACATTATAAAGAGTAGGTCCGACAGAACCCAAGGTTGCAAACATCTCCATTCACTCCTCACCATTTGTATCTCTGAGAAACCCTTCTCTGCATCAGCAGAGTAGGCTGAGATTGTTAGGATAAGGTCAATCAATGCCATAATAATTCTTTCAGTCAGCGGCACTACATTTTACAACTGTGGACCAAGTCAAAGCATAGATGTCTTTGCAAGATAACAGAACACATTAAGAAAATTATAATCTGAATAAATGTCAATCAAGAAAAATGTAATGTCAATATTTAAATAATATTGATATTAATTTTTTTGTAAACTTTTCTTACATGATTACTGTTTAAAATCAAGATACTATGCTAAATAAAGAATTTTAACAAATCTGGCGTCAATGATGTTTCCTGTATTTTCTTTTTATTTATAAATATTTGAATATACACCTACTTGCTGTAGACTAAACTCTTTAATATGTTCCATTCCAATTCCACCACGTCAGCGTCCACACTTGCACTGACAAGAACTGACCAGAAATGCTCCACCAAAACAAGTTTTTGCCTTTCACTTCCAGTGATGTAGTGAGTAAATGTAACAACCTGTTTATCAATCCTTAAGTGTTTCCAACATCAACTCCTTTCATCTCATCCAGCTAACACATCCATGCAAAATCATTGAAGGGTCTTCGGTTCTTTAACATAGCCACTTTCACCGGTTATCACCTGAGAACAACATTGTCCTGGCAGGCGAATTTCGCACATTTCGGAACTGTAACTTCAGTTTGGTGCAACATATGAATGTTGTTATGTCATTTTTTGTGTTAATGAAAATTGCTTAAAACTCTAAAGGCGAGGGATATTTTCTTAAAAATTGAGAAATCTGGACATAGGTCCAAAAATTGGGATTCTCCTGATCTTTTCAGTAGGGTTTGCAGGTCTGCAATGTGTATATCCATTTTTAAAGTCCAAAAGACTTATTCTTTAAAGACTGAATGCATAAATGAACACTTACGAGTAGAAACATTAGATATGGCTGGACTGCTGGGCTCCGTACTGCGTCCCCTCTTGCTTCTACGAGGAGTGGTTGGTGCAGACATAATTTACCTGAAAGAAATATGCAATTGAAGGTATTATACAAACTGATTAAAAAGTTGAAAACTGTTTTACTTCAATAAGTAAACGGATAACCTTTCAGGATCATTTCACATTATCCCCACACTAGACCATCCATTTCTAACACTAACCTCTTAATGTTCAGCACCAAGCAAGGAAGATGCTTGTACCATTCAATAAGTTTTTGATATGAATGAGCAAGGGTTCTAGTCCGCTACCTCCTGCATCAGTGGTCATCACTCTAACCACTAGGATTACCTTTACTGGCCTAACTTGATGCAAAGTAATGGTTTATTGAAATGTTACACTCAAAACAGAACAACTGAGCTTAGTGCTTATACAAGTATTTTCAGAGGTCTTGCTAGAATTTTAAAACTTGAGTCCAGGACTCCTAATTTGGTAAAAATGGGAGTTCCACCAACAGAAAATGCAGTCCCACCAGCAAAACTTGCAGTCCTCACTAAGCCAGACATCATATTCTTTCATGTCGCATCCAAACTATCAGTTTTAGCACATTTCTGAATCTCATTGAAATCTTCGTCAATTTTCTGTACAACACCAATATATTTGTCTGTATTTGCAAACGACATTTTGTCCAAGTCACTTGACTTTAAGTTCGCAGGCAATATTTATACAGCAACAACCAGAAATGAAATCGGTAACACTGATCTTGCAGAGTTTCGCCAATATCACAAACTGATTTTGTTTTACATATTGGTGACAAAATAAACCATCTAGTTATATTTTTGGCTAACAAAAACGGTATTTAAAGTTTTGGCTTCAACAGTGGCACCATGATAGTAAGCTGCAAACTTGGATATAAAAATGCACTTAAATCAATTGTTACATAAACAAAATCCTTATTTCATATTGACAAACCACTCTAACAGTGCATTGTTATATCCTAATCTGCTTATGCCAATATCTGGCCTTGATACTGTATGCTGTAATATAATCAAAATAGCCATGCAACTGACTCACTACAGTGTAACATGGGAACAAGTATTCAATGTTTCAGGAATATCTCCCACACTTGGCAGCCTATATTGACACTCTTCCACTAATTCAATTAATAAACTTGCTGTGCTGTCTTTATTCTGGCAGAATCAAATATGACACTAGCAAATGGACACATTTTTATGTTCCGTTGACATACATTTCAATTTGTTGCAATGCAACAGTAGTAGAGTTATGCCGAAGTATGATCAAGTTGATTCATGTAGAATATACATTTCTTGAATCAAACATAATTCCAGTTAGCTATGAGTAGCCTCAACTTGGTTTGTTCTGGTTGAGGCTACGAACTGATCCCATATCATGTAATAGAGCAAAAACAAAATCCTCACTAAAGAAACACAAATAGTTTAGAAATCTACTAAATAAGTTTAATAATTTTGTCAAAGAAGTTTGACTTATTTTGAGTCTATTAAGCCCTTACAAGGTAAAATAAATTGGCGTAGTTATGTTAACCTCAACTTGGCCACCATGACAGATAATGCAAGACTCTCGCCATGACCCCTTTTCTACATAAGGCTTGCCAGACTATATATGGATATTCTAGGCTATGGTATTAGTTGTTGAATGACATAACACAAGAAGATGGAGAATGGATACTTGCATAAATTGCAGAATAGTTTTGTAGAAAAAATGATTGCATCTTGTTGGAATTTCAAAGTCACCAGTAAACCATTACTTTTAATGCGCAGAATTTCTGATTCAAACCGTGCCATATTTTTTTTACTACGCTCTGTTTACATTTCCAAATAAGGCATTAAGGTCCTTATATGGCAAACAAACAAACGAGGCTGAGGCTGAGAACGGAAGTAGGCATTATCTGAACTAATATGGAGGACGATTAAAACGAAAATATCTGATAAAAATGGTAAATGAGATTTTACCACTATTTCTACAATGATTTGCGATTATTCCAGTACTCAATTTATTTTATAATATATATATAAAAAAAACATGTTCAAAATTTTTAATATTAGGCTAAAAAAGAGCCAGGTGTGAATCACACCCAGCTGCACCAGTAACACACATAGACTCATGTTAGTACGTGTCAACAAAAGGACTAAGGTACTAATACTAGTATTAAGTTCCAGTAGGCATAATATATTTTTTTTAGATGTTTCGTTGAAAAATAATATTTCCACTTAATCCGATTTCGTCATTCCCGTCTTTCAGCGATTTCCAGCCAACTAAAATGTATGCCAACGAAACTTGAAAACAGGTCCATTTCGTTTGTGAGAATTTAATTTTATTAGAGAAAAAAACATCAGGGTAAGTAGTCTGACAATACATTATAACACTACTTTGTAGAAAAGTGTCGTTATTGGTTGCCATATTCCTGAAAATATGTTTTTGGTTGCACATGAAAACACGCTACACATCACCATTAGTTAGGCAGTAAAACCCGTCGTTCCTGGTGGGTCTTACGTGATAGGACTATACATACACTGTATACATTCAGATTCAATTCCCACCACATGTATTGAATCGTGCATTTTTTTTTTCATTCTTTCTGATTTCTAACCCGATTATCGCGGTCTCTAACATTTTTATGTTTCCTCATTAGCTACAACTGCAGATTTCATTAGCGATGCGAACTATTGTATTTACGGTGCAAATAAATTTAGTTTAAGTGAACAAACCCAGATACAAGAATTGTCAAAGCTAAGTATCGGTAATTTTTAAAAATTCGTTTGCTAATTATTCTTTCTGTAGCAGTGTTTAATATCTATATTTTACCTGTTTGACTTGTATTTACGTCAAATTTCTTGTTTCAATAGCATAAAGCTCTCTGTTTATTGTACCACGTGCTTGAAAAGCGCGGGAATTTGGATGCTCGGCCACTTCCTTAATTACGACAATCAATATTTCTTCATATCAATACATTTTACATTACTTTCTAACTATAACGAATGGAAATTATAATTTCATTTGTTATAACATAATTATTTAATTATATTAATCAGTTAATAAGAAATATAATTAACATATGAAGCGACATATTGGAACAAATTAGGACAAAAAACCATGCTTCCGGGAGAGAAGTAAACACTGACCACTACGTAAATCATGTTTCTCAACAACTTTGCTAAGTTTTATGCAAGAACAAATCAATTTATTAGACCAAAAGTATCAGCTTGTCCAAGAAAAAATGTAGTAATTCTTTTGAAAACCGATTTCTGTAATATAACTGACAAGAGAGCGTGTTCTCATTCCTCGAAAACAGATAACATTGCATCTGATTACAATAATAATGGCTTTGAGAAGAGCGACTCTGAACCAACCATCTCCCGACGAATGCAGAGAAGACGTAGGAATAAACTTGAGGTTGAATCGCATAAAGATATTACCAGTGACAATTCCCAAACAGTTATTCAGACTAGTGGACGACGTTTAAGGGTGTCAAACCCAAGTACAGATAGCGTTCGGGTAAAAGAATTACAGTCTGCAATCGACACTATGTCAGCAAGAGATATATCTGAAGAAACTTTAGATTTTCCTTCTGATTTTGAGGATTACAATAAATGGAAAAGGGACCAGTCGAGAAGGGCATACCGGCCAAAGGTTAACCCAGCTTTAACATCAATTTTACTTTTTCCAGGACAAGGAAGTCAGTATATTGGAATGGGGAAAAAACTACTCCCCTACCATGGTGTCCAAGAAATGTATAACAAAGCAAGTGCTATTTTAGGCTATGACTTGTTAAATCTGTGTTTGAATGGTCCACAGACTGAATTAAACCGTACTGTGGTGTGTCAGCCTGCAGTCATGGTGACATCACTAGCAGCTCTTGAAGTTTTGAAAGCAACTGATCCTGAGGTATATATATAGTGAAGTCATTTACTGCAAATAAATTTGACTCCATCCACACATCACTTAGTTGAATCCATAATTCACAATATCACAGCTACAGTTCACCCAACTGTTTAAGGTATGATTTGTGTTGGAGCAGTTTTGATCATGCACATTATCTGACTGCTCACTAGTAATTAATAAATTTTTATTCTAGCTGACCTTTGTATGTGGAATGTATGTATAATCCATATTTTAAGCCAAGACATTTAATCCTTCAGAACACACATTTTTAGTATTAGTCCCTCTCAGAACATCCATGTATCAAGCAGCTGTTGATCTCAAATATGAATTGCTGATGCAAGCGTGGAAGGCAGTATCACCCTAAGGTAATACACTGTAGCTGAAAGATCAGAGAACACATATTGCACCATGTGAGACTATCTATTTTTAGAAAAAGGGCTTTTCTTAACTACTCACTTTCTTGATTTGTTGCAAGAATTCATTAATAGGACTGCATATTTATAGTTGTATTATTTGTCTACCTACTGGCAATAACAATATGCATTCATTATATAGTATTTACTTCAATACTCTATATATTTTGCGTATTTTCACGAAAATAAATTATGGTATGTCAGGAAACAATCTCAACCTTGCAGCAAAATTTTTTGAATTCTACAACAGAGATTGTCATATGTTTCTGAATTACATTATTAAATATTTAGGCTAAATCTCCTATCATAGAATATTTAAACTTTGTTTTCATTAAATTATATTTCTTCCTGAACTGAATCTTTTTGTCCAGTTATTTACACTAGAGACAGTTTAATGAAGTGGTATATCATATACACAGTCATGTCCTCTATTACAAGTTCATTTATGGTTTAAAACTGATTCTATATAGAAAATATGCAAATATTGCTGTTAAAATCTCCATTTAAAAGAAAAATAAATTAGAAAATGCTCTATAGCAATCATATTTTTTAAAAGCAAACTGCTTTTTGCATAATGATATTTAAATTTGAAACAGAATATGAAAGGCTATATTTTCATCATAGTACAGTTGACCCAACTTCATGATATCTAGCAGTGATATTTTGCTCTGGAAAGGATTAATTGTCAGTTAGCTGTTAAAACTTGCATGTGAATGTGAAATAATTTTTTTGTTGCCATAAGCTGATTGATATCAACACCACATAAACACATCAGCTTGGGTTACAAATTACAATTTACAAGCCAGAACTTATTGGCTACAGCAAGCAGGCATCTCAAAAGTCATAATCTACAACCAATTTATGTCCGAAGCATCAGAGGGTGAAGTTTTCGCTTCCCTAACAGAATATGGGGAAGCTTACATTTCTCAGGCATTTTTTGCCCACTTCACCTGATATTATGACCCCTGATATATAGTTTGCCATATTGCAAAAAAAATTAATACAATTAGATGTAAAGGAAACAGAAAAGGAAAACATCCTGCACATGCAATAGAAATATGTAGGAAGACGAAACTGAAATAGCATGGCACAATCACCTTGCTGTGATCTTTCATACTGGTAAAAAATATAATGTAGTTACAGTTATATTTGATCCAATCTGTTGAGTGCTGAAAAAATGCAGTGTGCAAGTTAAGATATTATGACAAGGTTCTTAGACTTCATCGATAATGTAAGATCTTTTCACATGGTTGTTTTTTGCAAAAAATTTCTGGTATGAATCTGTTTAAAAAATCTGCATAAAAAGTGCATTTTAATGCAAAGTGACATTCATCTTCTATTTTGCTTTTATCACACTACATACATAAATGCTGATTTTAGGGATGCCATTATGCTGACCTTCTTCAAAACTGAATTATGAGGGGTACAACAGTGTCTGAATGTTGCATTTTGTAGATATGTTGGTAAATTAATGGTTGTATGAAACTAAACAGAAAAGTATTATGAAATTTATTACAGTGACATGCCTTATGGCTGAAATCCAATCATGAATACAATTGTGTTTAAGATGTCTGAAATTAAACAAAAATCCTTTTTATTTCCTACATCTTGTGTGACCCAAATATAGCCATATCCATATCTGAATATTTATTTTAACTTTCAAACCACATGTAACTTTCCCCAACTCATCCATTTGTTTTTCTTCAGGATATTATGACCAGATTAGTATTAAATTACTTTTGCCAATTACAGTTACAATATGCTTGCAGATGTCAATTTCAGTTTCATGTACTTAAAGTTATGACTGTTCAATTACAATCATTCTTGTCAGCTGCAAAATATTTATTACTTTTTCTCCATAATGACACACACAAAAATTTAGTTTGAGTATTTTATGTGTGTTATAAGCAAACAATTATATTAACATGATAAGTATAATAACATAATTGTATTTAATATATTTTATAAGAAATGTGCAAATTACAATTAAAATGCAGACTATCTATAAAATATTAAATTTTCAAAATGCTAATCTGAAATCCTGCATCTTTCTGGTCAAAAGATCTTACAAATGTAACATCATTCAATTAGTTTTCATGTTACATTCTTAGTGGGTGTATGGGTGTTGGGGTTTGTGTATGTGTGTTTTTTTTATTGTTTTTTAAAATAGCATGAACAAATTTCCAGTCATATTGCTATGATGTCTGCAGTGGCAGTTTATTTTTTGTGATGTCTAGCACATAGACTTCATGTTGCAGACATGTAGCATGATGTCCCACCCAGTCACATTATCCTGACACCAGGCCAATCATTTCTAACACTAACCTCTTAATGCTGAGCATCAGGCGAGGCAGCTGTTAGTGCCTCAGAGGGCTTCAATGATGAAGACTGTTAACTGAGGGGGACGCTTTAACCACTTAGGCAACAGGAGTGGTCCTATTGAGAATAGTCCCTCTTCTGGAGCTTATGAGGCAGGGATCAAGAGTTAATGTATGGCTAATATCACTAACTATGGAAATGTATCCATATTATCTTTTAAATATGTTAGTGGGTCACAGTTGTCATCAATAGAGCCCTCTGATGTTTAAATCCACCTCATTTCTCCACTCTTGTGCAAAACCTAAAAATTTGCATTTCTTTTTTTTATTTCAATGGACGGACCTCCCCAAACTTGGTCATGTCAAGATGAGTTATTTGATTTTAGCAGATCTGCAACTTTGGCCCTGTCTTTCTCATCATTAGTATGCCAATTAAATTTCCATCTATGGTCAAGAACTGTGGCCAGCTAACATGCTTTCATTTCCTCATACTTAGCAAATCTGGTCTCTACTAATGCTTGGCAATTTGAGACTTGTAAACAGTGGTTTTCTCATTTAGTTCTGCTCGCAGACCTTTGATTCATGATTTAGAATTTTATTCTTGATGTTTCTAAAACAAAACTTTCAGCATATACAGTATATAATATTTTATATATGCACATTTTGCTCTAAATCTTAACTTTATTGCTTATTCTATAGTAATTCCTATAATATTAACCTAACACCCACCAGTTACGATAAATATGTACTATAATATATGATATAATATGATAAATATGTCCTTTTATAATTTGGTTGGAATAAAAAGAAACATTTCTTTTGTAATTGACTGTAGTTGAGGAGGTATGCAAACCTTGAGTTACAATGACATCATATTGGTAATGTTAAATTAAAATTACACTTGCAGTATAATTGTAATTAATTACTCCATTTCACCAGTTACATTTTAATTGAACCCATGTCAGATTATGACAATCAGAGGTCTTGTTAGAGTTTTAAAATTAGGAGTCCAGGACTTCAATTTTAGGAAAAACAGGAATCCCACCAGCAGTTGCAGGTCCCTATCAAAAGCGTATTGGGCAAAATTTCCAGGGAAGAAGTTTAATTTTCTAAATGTTTGTCCATTAGAGTAAGAGTGAATTATATCAGGCTTATTAAAGGTCTTATTCCAAGCACTAAGCTGAGCATCACACGTTTTTACAGCTGGCTTTACATGTGAACTATCAGTTCAAGCAACTTGAGTACTGTGTTGAATCTCAATATAGTCTTTCTCAATTTGATGTTTAACAGGAAAATAATTACAGTATCTGAAGTTGCAAACTGCATTTTGTCTAATTCTCAACAGGTCTTGATTTTGATGTCACATGCACTACTTATTTGGCTACAATACATTACAATACAGGTAATCTTCCACGTTCTTCTTGTGGTTAAAAGGAGTGCGTACATCTTGGAACATTTAGAAATCTAGTGCAGAACCTATCATGTACCTTTTCAATTGTACATACATATTCGTATATCCAGATTTATGACCTTGGGTTGATACAGGTGTGACCTAACTTAAAATAGTGTTAAAGCTTCTGTCATGGAAAATTTGCCAAATTTATTTTGATTATAATATTTAATGTATACAGAGACTTGTCTGATTGAATTGTGAGTTCTTGCTTTGCTTTCATCCAAATAACTTAAGGAGTAAAATATAATCCCCTGTATTTACACCCATATACAGTGAGTCTGAATTTTGTACCATTATAATATCACTTTTCTTTACTCTGAAATCTAACATTTCTGAATACAATAATATTAGTTTATATAAATGAACACAAATTCCAGTGTTTTCACAAATTTCTCCACAGTATCAGCATAGTTTGCAATGTGAGCGGAATATAAGAGCATTTCTTGTGTAATTAAGATACCTTTGTGACAATTTTGTCAGAGGTCTGATACTAAATCATTTATAGAATAGAAGAGGCCAAATATGCAGCCTTGTCTGATGCCAATATTACAGGTGAAGAATTCTGTATATTTCCATTTCATCTGCACACTTGAATATAGATTTTTATACCTTGAGTTTAGATCTTTAATCAGCTTTCCACAGATACCTTTGTTGACCAAGCAAGTCAGTAATTCTATATGGTCAGTAGAGTCAGAAGCCTTGGAAAGGTCAACCGGAAGACAGTAAATATTACCTCCTTTTTACTCAGATATTTTTCAGAAACATTGCTTTAAGCAAAAAAAATATCTATTGCAGAGTAGCTTTTGCAGAATCTTCCGAGCTTATTCAATTTTGATAGTAGCTTCACACATACTGGTATAATTTTTATTCATGATATCAACAAGAGAGATACTGCAATAATAGTTAGGGCATATAAAGAGTCTGTCTTTTCTAATTGACAGATAAATGATTTTTGGCTCATTATTTAGGAGAGCACTAAGTGTAGAAAATTTCATTAAATAATTTGACTAAGGATATGTCTTGAGTTGCATTTTGTATTTTTTATCATTTGGCTATTATGCCGTCTGGTCCACCAGACTTCCTTGATTTTAGAGTTCGGAGACTTTTGAGAACTTTAGCTTCAGAGGTAGGAGTTTCAAACTATCATCAGTAGTTTCAGTTGCAAGAATTAATTATGTGATTAATTTCCAAGTCTTTACAACGTGGACATTTCTAATGTTGGCATGCTGAAAAGTGAACTTGCATATGATAGGGAAGTACAGCACTACCTCTAGAACCAGAATCAAAATCTGAATATTTAAGGAGACCACTTGAAACAATTATATAATGAAATATGCTAGCCCCATCATTAGCAGTATGTGTAAAATTGCCTCTCAATCTTGGTTCATCCAACCATTTAGGGTATGTATAGTGTCTTTTACATGCATCAATCTATGAGACATAGAATGTATTACAAACAAAAATTTTGTATTTTCTTTGTCTATAAAACTATCTAATTTATAGAAAGCATACCAAATTAGTATCACATTCTCCCAAAGATTTATTACCATTTCTGCTGTTAAATTCTGCAGCCAGAAAGAGAAAAACATCAGGATAAAAACTTTGTATTTTTGACAGAACTTTTTCTTCAGATAATTATACTCTATTTTCTTCTCTTTTATTCAATATTGTGGTTATAGACACGCACAACAAAGTATGCACAATAAACAATAAACGTACACAATAAACAATAAACATGCACAACAAAATATCAAATCCAAGTCATGTAGAAATTTGAGAACAAGGATGAGATGAGAGGGGAAAATATAGCAAAAGATACAGATTAACTTTTATCTTCAGAGATAGCTTCAATTAATAAGATTATGTATTTTTATGTAATCCAGGTGAGTGGCCACTTGGGCTTCATATTTTTATGTAAGCCAGGTGTGTGACCACTTGGGTTTCATATTTTTTATTTAATCCAGGTGGGTGACCACTTGGGCTTCATATTTTAATGTAAGCCAGGTGTGTGACCACTTGGGTTTCATATTTTTTTATGTAATCCAGGTGGGTGACCACTTGGGCTTCATATTTTTTTTATGTAAGCCAGGTGAGTGACCACTTGGGCTTCATCTATTTTTATATAAGCCAGGTGTGTGACCACTTAGGTTTCATATTTTTTTATGTAATCCAGGTGGGTGACCACTTGGGCTTCATATTTTTTTATGTAATCCAGGTGGGTGACCACTTGGGCTTCATATTTTTTTATGTAATCCAGGTGAGTGACCACTTGGGCTTCATCTATTTTTATATAAGCCAGGTGTGTGACCACTTAGGTTTCATATTTTTTTATGTAATCCAGGTGGGTGACCACTTGGGCTTAATATTTTTTTTATGTAAGTCAGGTGAGTGACCACTTGGGCTTCATCTATTTTTATATAAGCCAAGTGATTGACCATGTAGGCTTCATTTTTATTATTGTAGA
>JAEAOA010002229.1:0-29290 GCA_016746295.1 Potamilus streckersoni | reverse complement strand
CTTTCGTTGATGTGATGGAATATCATATGTGAAGTGAGTTTAAGGGATGTTTTCATTCACGTCCGTGCTTTACGTATATAAAACCCTAGTGTTCAACATTCGTGCCATTCTACACAGAATACAAAATGACTGGAAGTCTAGAGCTATTTACTCAGTTAAGAGATACTTGGTATTGGTTTGTGGATGGAATGCACGAACTGAACAAACTTAAACCAAGAATGGAAGTTAAAAATTACTGAGGACTTGATAAACAAACTAAGAGTAACCAGTTATCAGTTACAATTGATAACCATAGAAGAAGCAGACAAAATACGAGGAATCGTCAATTCAAAATACTTTAAAGTGGGAACCTTGAAACAGATTCTGGATGATGTTATCCAAGTGAGATGCTATATGGAAGACATCTTCCATTTAACAGAATGGGATTTTGTGAAAAAAGGTGCAGATCACATGAAGAAAGGCGAAGACAATATCAAACAAATACTGGAAGAAGAGGTCAAGAAAATTAAGGAAACCTCGGCAGAAGAAAGAAAAGAGAAAGAAAACCAAAAGAAGAAAAAAAGACTTTGAAAAACTGAATGAAAATTGGATGAAGATACAAAAAAAGTTTAGAGATATGGGACATCCAGACTGGATGCCATACGAAGAAGTAAAAAAGAAAACGAGAGGAATTTTAGAGAAATTTAGACAATGGTGGAAGAAATGCAGACAATAAAAAGAAGAAGATGAAAACAAAGGCCCTTTTCAGGGCCACTTGCAGACATCCTTGAAGCGAAGATGTGGCCGTCCTATTGATCTTCTGCCTGAGGCAAGCTTAGAGTAGAGAAGGTCTTTGGGGATCCGTTCATCGTCCATTCGATGCACATGACCCAGCCATCTGATGCGACGTTGGCGGAGGAGTGTGACCATGCTTTGGAATTTTGGCCTGTTGAAGCACCTCGTTGTTTGTCACACGATCGCTCCAGGTGATCCCAAGTATGCGACGGAGACAACGCATTTGAAAGGCGCTTAGTCGTTTCTCCTGAGAGGCGTACAGAGTCCAAGTTTCGTTCGCATACAGAAGAGTGCCAAGCACGCAGGCACGGTACACGGTGATCTTAGTGTTTAATGTCAGCTTGTTGTTGTTCCACACTCTCTTCGACAATCTAGAGAGAGTTGTTGACGCCTTTCCAATCCGCTTGTTGAGCTCGGCATCGAGTGAGAGGTTGTTGGTGATGGTAGAGCCAAGGTAAGTGAACTCACTGACTACTTCTAGTTTGTAGTTGTTACTGGTTATGCTGGGAGGGTCTGCGTCCTGAGCCATCACATTGGTTTTCTTTAGGCTGATGGTCAGCCCGAATTCATCACATGCTTTAACAAAGCGGTCTATCAGGCGTTGTAGTTCAGCTTCTGTGTGAGTGACTAGACCAGCATTATCTGCAAAGAGCATTTCCGTAATGGTTGCTTTCCTGACTTTGCTCATTGCCTTCAGTCGTGCCAGGTTGAACAATCTGCTGTCTAAACGCGTATGTAGGTAGATCCCTTCTGTGGACATCCCGAAGGCGTTCTTAAGCAGGACAGCGACAAAGATGCCGAAGAGCTTGGAGCAAGTACACGGCCTTGTTTCACTCCGATGTGGATGTTGAATGGGTCGGACGATGAGCCATCATACTGCACTATGCCTTTCATGTCCTCATGGATGGACTGGATTATGCTTAACAGCTTTGGAGGGCATCGAACCTTCATCAGAATTTTGAAGAGTCCGTCTCTGCTGACCAGATATAATGCTTTGGTGTGGTCTATACAAGACATAAAGAGGGGTCTGTGTTGTTCTCTGCACTTCTTGTGCAGTTTCCTGTTGGAGAAGGTCATGTCGATTGTGGACATCTCTGCTCGGAACCCGCACTTAGACTCTGGATACACACTGTCAGAAAGCGTCTGCTGTTTGTTCAGGATGACTTTAGCGAAGACTTTACCCACGACTCTGAGAAGTGATATGCCCATGTAGTTGTTGCAGTCACTGCTGTCGCCCTTGTTCTTGTACATGGTTATGATGTTGGCGTCTCTCATGTCCTGAGACACTGCACTTTCATCCCAGCACTGGGTGAGAAGTTCGTAAAGGTATGTGAACAAGCACACTTCCGCAGCCTTTGATCACTTCTGCTGGGATGCCATCATTTCCTGGGTTTTACTTGTGGTCAGTTTTTCTATGGCCATATTTAGTTCTACCGCAGTAGATTTCTCATCCAGTTTGGTCATACAAGGGAGGTTTCCAATGGCGCTGATGGCATCGTTGGTCACGTGGATCTTTATGGAATACAGTTCAGAGTAGTACTCCACTCATCGCTCCATCTGTTTGTTCTTGTCATGAATATCTCTTGCAGAAGACTTCAGTGGAGCTATCACTTTCTTCGTTGGACCCATTGCTTTCTTTATGCCATTATACATGCCTCTGATGTTTCCGTTTACTACTGCTGACTTGATGCTCTGACAGAGTAGAAGCCAGTATTCATTAGCGCATTGCCGTGCTAACCTCTGCACTTTGCTTCTGGTAGACCTAGATGCATGTAGTGTCCTCACGCAGGGAGAACGCTTGAATTTCAGGTGGGCACTGCGACGATCTTCTATTGCTAGCATGAGTGTGGCGAAATTGGCGCCGAACCAGTCATTGTTCTTTGTCTGCTTCTTACCAAAGTTTCTTGTGGCTGCACTGTACACAGTATCTCTGATGTCCCATCTCTCTTTGGCACTGCCGTAGTGAGGTTCTGAACTGAACGCCTTCGAGAGGGCGTAAGTGAATTCTTCAGCCTTGTCTGGATATGACGTCTTGCTCACATCGATGTGTGGTTTACCCACTTGCCTAGAGTGGTGGATCTTCTTTGGTTGAAGCTTAAATTTACAGCAGACTTGAGAGTGATCGGTATCGCAGTCAGCGCTGTGGAATGTACGAGTAAGCTGCACACCCTTCATGGCTGAACGACTTGTGATAATCAATTCCAGCTGATGCTAGTGTTTGGATCGGGGATGCCTCCAAGACACTTTGTGCTGTGGTTTTGTCTGAAAAAAATGAATTGGTGATGCTGAGGTTGTGGAACGAGCATATTTCTAGTAGACGTTGCCCGTTTTCATTCATCTTCCCAATGCCAAACTTGCCGAGACACAAAGGCCAGGAGTCGTGATCGGCACCCACCCTAGCGTTGAAGTCACCCAGTAATATCAAGTTCTCTTCCTTCGGAATATTGTCGATGAGCAAGTCGAACTCGTTGTAAAACGCATCCTTGGTATCTGTGGTGGCACTGAGTGTGGGAGCGTAAACACTGATGAGATTAACTAGCCCGGTTGTGGTGTGGAGGCGAAGAGATAGCAGTCTTTCGTTTCCTTGTTGGCAGGGTTCTAACATAGCCAGCAGAGAGTTTCTGATAGCAAAACCAACACCATACTCCCTAACTTCATCTGAACTCTTTCCTTGCCAGAAGAACGTGTAGTTCTTTTCTCTGAGGGACCCAGAATCTGGTAGCCGTGTCTCTGGAAGTGAGGCGATATCGACATGGAGTCTTGCGAGTTCGTCGTTGATGACTTTAGTCTTTCGAACATCACTGATTGCCTGGAGATCATCTGAAAGCCCTGTCAGCATAGTCCGGACGTTCCAGGTACCTAGCTTGAGGATTGTTGATTTCCTTGTTTTTCGTTTGTTTTTTCTTGGTGCTGTAGTTGCAGCCCACTTGTCAGGTACTCACGTATCTTAAGCCCTGCGCACCCAGCAAGGCAGGCGAGCTGTGGCGGGACGGCACCTTATTGGCTGGGGGCTGCCCAGCTTGAGGCGGGCGATAACTGTCCAATGAGATCTGTTGGTCTCTCCCACCGTCGGAAGCAACCCCTGGCGTCTAACTCTACGCCAATCGAGTGGTGACTTATAACCGGTAACTGTTGCTTCCCGTGTTGTGTCAACGCTGTGAAGCGAAGCTGGAGTGTCCTCTCCAGGGCGCAAGCCTGGACAAGGTTATATGGAGAATCAGCTGTTGCCCATGCAACTGACTCCCCCTCTCCACGCAGCTGTTGGATCCAAGGGAAAGGACAAGCCGATACGTCATGGCATCAGCGGCGTTGCAGGAGTTGCCGAGATGTCACTAAATGCAGTGACAAGTCGCCTTAGGGACTCCGTCTCCGGATTTTCTGTTGGGGTTTACTCCCTTAGCCTTTCCCATGTAAGGGTATAGTCGCAAGGCAGCGAAGGTTTGAAATCAGAGTTTACCTTCTCCTAGACGGGCTACCACCCAAGGTTATATATATATATATATATATATATATATATATATATATATATATATATATATATATATATATATATATATATATATATATATATATATATATAACCGAAAGGAGAACTTCATGATTAAAACATTGTAAGAACCTTTAGGAATCGGGGCTCTATGTTAAAGTTGGTGTTAATCCTATTATAGGATGTTATTCATTTTGAGAAAATAAAACATCGCGCTGATGAAATGCTGAGTGAAGTCCATCAAAAGAATCTAGGGACTTTAAAAATCGAATTATACGAGATATCCTATCAATTTGACCTAATTTTCATGTAATCACAAGAGAGGGACACATGAAGAATAAATGCACAAGAGACTCCCACGTAATTCTCGCACATTTGTTAACAACAGAATAAGTGTAACAAGATAACCGGGTTAGATTTCGGATTTATAACAGAACACTTTTGAGGGATGTACAATACAATGTTTATTGATGAATGATTTAAATAAGAAAACAACAATGAATAATACGTGCGTGTATAAGATCCAAATATTAGACAATTAAACACAATCCGCAAGAACTTAATAATAATGGAACATAAATGTGGATACAAATAAATGACCTAACACAATAAAAAGACAAAGATTAATGATTAACAGTAATTTCACACGACGAATGGAAAGGTTTCTCTTATTCCAAAAGCAAAAATGATTTACTTTACTTATATAGTAAAATGTATTCACTCAAATAGTGAAAAATGAGGAACTTGACTCAAATAGTAAAATGATGAAAACAAAGAGACATATATGATACAAAATATATTTACGGTCCCAAAAAACTGGATATAAAAAACCCTAAAATTAGCCAGGGGCTAAAAGATTACATGTATGGAGTTACACAAAACACTCAGTCACCAGAAAACTTGGCTACCAGTCACACTGGTCAATCAAGCAGTTAGCATTTCAGGTAGTCACCTATCACCATTCAATTCCTTCGTCATGAAGCAATCAGTGTCCACCAATCTGTCAGCAACGTCCGATCTCCTCTAATCATCTAGCAACACACTGTTCACTCAGCTCTATGGCTACTAAAGTTAACTTTACAGCTGCTATGGTCAGCTTCTATGGTAAGCGATACAGCTGCTACCGCGTCAACTCTGGTCAGCTAAAAATAAATCCAACACCGTGTACTATACATATTACGAGCATAGATGATAAAACGTAATGACTTTATATACGGAAAGATGGAAAGATATACAAATTACATTATCGGCACAACATTACAAAGCAATAAACAGGTTCAGAAGTGAACCTACCTGTGTCTGATAAGTATCCTATAGTACTAAATGTTTCTTAAAAATGCAAATGGTCTATTTAATCCTTGTATATGAGAAAAAGCAAAGGACTAGCATGTCATCCAGCTATAAATTGCAGCTGTCTCACGTCATGATTAGTTGTAACGGTCTTCAGATATATGATGCCTTTACCTTCTAAATCTTATGTTCTAAATTAAAATATTAAATAAACATTAAACTTTTACATAATTAATAACTAAGTTCTCTCCTCCTTTAAGATATTTTTCTATATCTTGCGTGCCCTAAAAAAAATTAATTTCTCTTCATCTTGTTGATTTTGGTGAGTATATCCTTTCAATTTCAATCTTTTAGCGACACCCATAAAGAAATCAGTCTGTAGTGAGCCACGTGGCTCTGGAATAGGAGTGTCATTGCTAATGCGAACGTTGTCACGATGTCGGGTGCTTTTGTGAAGCTGTTTTGTGGGCAAGACAATCATAAATACTATTCAGCAAGAATGCGTGAACCTCATGCACTTGCTTTGCATTTGAACACCAAAATGAAAATTTTAAACTTTTCCTTTCCCTGCCTTTCTTGAAATCTACTCTTTTAGGAACTTATCATTTAATCGGGACGGGGGGGGGGAGGGTCAAGGTGCGGTGATGCCGAGCAGTGGGATTTTAAAGGATTTTTTTCCCTTCTTAATCTACATAATAATTCCTCTTTTTCATCTTGAAATAAGAGCAAGAGTATCTCATCAGCCATTTGTGGCTCATGAAATTTTATCAAAAGAATCCTAGAAACGTGCCCCTATCGAAAATTAAATCGTCCGTCCCAAAAGTCGACATGTATAAAGGTAGAAAGAATAATTCAGTATTGACTATCCTAAAAAATGAAAACAAACCTCTTTAGGAAAGCAGATATAAAATAAATGAATATAGATTTTTGACCTTAAAATTTGACATTAAATATCGCAAGGACTAGACATAATACAAGGAGTAAAGCTTTCTGAATAGTATTGTCCTATACAACCAAGTCCATTATTAGTGAATCAGCGCATCCTGTTAAAGTATTCCCCATGCACATCTACGCGCTAACTTGTTATCCTTTTATTAAATGCCATCTTGTGATCACCATTTTGGTATGATGTTCATACATTGGAAAACTGCACATCCAATCGCATGGCAGCTTTCAAATTCTGACATTTAATAAATCTTTTATAACGGGATCGATACAAAAGTAACCTGGAAGAAAAATCAAGGCTATATGCAAAAAATACTTGGAAGTAAATCAGGGCTTAATGAAGGATATGGAAAAATGCTGATGCTTTGCACCTTTAAAAAGTTTGTCAAGTATGTGGATTTATGCACCCTTACTTTCACATGTTGTTATGGATACCCCAGATACAGGTGTTTTGACAGGTTGTAGATGGATACATCTGGTACCAGTGCTTTGTCATGAAATAGATGGATACATCGGGTGCCGGTGCTTTGTCGTGAAGTAGATGGATACCTCGGGTACCGGTGCTTTGTCATGAAATAGAAGGATACATCGGGTTCCGGTGCTTTGTCATGAAATAGATGGATACCTCGGATACCGGTGCTTTGTCATGAAATAGATGGATACCTCGGGTGCCGGTGATTTGTCATGAAGTAGATGGATACTTCGGGTACTGGTGTTTTGACTTGTAGATAGATACCTAGGTTGACTTTTGTCCATTTTAAATATATGTTTACTTCGATCTGAATTCAATGCCAAACATTATTTAAGAATTTAGAATGTTCCAGATACATGACCTTTTGTACAAGCATGGATGTGTGCAAGAACATTTAGGATTATTTGGGATTTAATTTGAAATAATTCCTCTTAAATTTTCTCTGTATAACTTAGGGAAATAGTTTGTTAATATTATTAAACTTGTTGGTTTCATTTCTTTTCGCTTCTTTCTCTTACTGAGTTTAATATCACAGTATTCGTAACATCGAGTACAAGGTAGCAGAACCAAATGCTAAAAATCTGATTTCTTTATATAGTTCAAATATGACAATTTAAATAATATAAACACTGGTAATGTTAATTATCCCGTTTTTCTTTATCTAATTAATTGGTTTTTTGGCATCTATTTCTTTCTTACAGTTTAGGCACAAATAGTCTCAATTACTGTAGACATTGTAGACATTAAAGGCAGGTTATCTCATATTCAAGTTTCCTTTCACTCACTTAATAACAAATAATATCCCATATAAAATTCCAGCAGCAGAGAGGGTGAACCCTACAACAATATATTTGCGACAAAATCGATTAAAGCCTCAGAATGCCAATGGAGCCTTCCTACGAAATCTCATATTTTAACCAAAAAAAAAATTAAAGGTCCCATCTTAGCGATTTTGTCGTGAATACATTGTCATAACCACACTCAAATTGCTGCCATCTACGTCTACAAATTTTTGCGACAGAATCGATTAAAGCCTCAGAATGCCAATGGAACCTTCCTACGAAATCTCATATTTCAACCAAAAAAAATAAAGACCCCATCTTAGCGATTTTGTCGCAAATACATTGTCATAACCACACTCAAATTGCTGTGCTGCCATCTACGGTCGCAACTATGTTGTCATTTCACCCTCTCTGCTGCTGATTAATACAAATTATTTAACCAAATATTTGATCAAGTCCAATACGATATCGTGACCGAGGGTCGTGTAAATTTATTGTTATAAATCCATATGGGACTGACTGAGCATGACTAAAGTAATTTTTTAAATCCATTGAAGTCCATATCGGAACACCATGTCTGCCAAATATTTCGTAGCGTATGTGTATCAACGCCATTGAATACAGCAAGAATATTGCAGTTCTCGCGAATCACTTTTGGAATTTGAGTATATCGTTGAGTGACATATATCACGTCAGTGTTTTTATGCCTACCTCGGGAAAATATTCTAGCAGGGTTCTTTTGATTATCTAACATTACATCATCGTACACTACAAGATTGTTTATGTCTCCATCGAGATCTTCTACTGATGGTGCATCATCAATATCAGTAATAAAGTCGATTACACTTTCACCTTTAATTTCTGTTGTAATGCTTTTTCATATAATCTTTTAGCACTTCATAGCACCGTTGATCATCTACGGATGGGGCAAACTAAATATAATCTATCCCACTTCATAAATCGCATTATCAATTAAGCAGTAATTGTGTTTTGCCTGATCCAGATGGTCCGATTATAATGGCACGGACAGAATTCGGAAGCGCTGCGTGGTGTTTTACCGGTTCTCTTCTTTTAGTCGCTGAAAAATCAATTATATTCTTAACGCTATATATAAATTATGGATCTATATTGTGTTAAATGTAAACAGCGTACTGATACAACGATCAGACAACCATTACAACTAAAAACAATAGACTAGCGCTTACTGGTAAGTGTGTAACATGTGGTACAAAAAAATTTCGATTTTTAAAAAAAGCAACTCGGAGGAGATATTGCCGCAAAACTTGGAAAACTCCCCGGAAACCCCATGGGCAAAATACCCCGGAGAAAAACACCTTCCAGGATTATAGCATAGCTACTGTGGTCCCGGAACGAGATTAGATATCAGACTTGATGATCAAAATCAGCCCCGGCCTGGTGAGTATCCGATAAATGCTATTGATAAGGCATGTCATGCTCATGATGTTGCATATAAAAGCAATAATTTGCAACAAAGACATATCGCGGATGTAAAATTAATTCATGCCTTAAATGCTATTCCCGATAAATCCTTCAAAGAAAATTGGGCTTCAGGGTTGGACAAATCAGCTATGAAAGGCAAATTAGTGTTAGGTGCTGGTAATTGAAAACACCAGTGTTTTTATAGTATGGAATCTATTTATTATTCTCCGAAAGGATACTGGAGGGGTAAAGCAGCAATCAGTAAACTCGCTAACGCTGCAAAAGTGAAAAAATCCACTGCAAAAGATTGGTTATCCAAACAAGCTATATGGCAAATTTATCTACCACCGCCTAAACAAATTAATTATTCTCATTTTGATGTTACCGTACCGTACCCAATGAGTTCATCAGGCTGATTTATTGTTTTTACCACATGACCATGGTTACAAATACGCGCTAACTGTAGTTGATATTGCGAGTCGATTTAAACAAGCAGAACCATTGAAACAAAGTCAGCTTCTGAAGTCGCTTCTGCATTTGAAAGGATTTATCGACGAGGTCCTCTAAGATGGCCAAATCTATTACAAGTTGATCCTGGCAAAGAGTTTCAAGGTGCTGTTCTATCAACAATGAAAACTCATAGTGTTACAATACGACGGGGACATACTGCGTTACATCGTGATCAGGCAATTGTAGAACGATTTAATCGAACTCTTGCAGAACGGTATTTTGGATATCAATATGCAAAAGAATTCATCCAAGAAAAACGATCTCGTGAATGGGTCCAAAGGTTACCGAGTGTAGTTGCAGCGTTAAATAACGAGATTACTCGAACTATTAATATGAAACCAAATATTGCAATAAAAAAAAAGAATATATTCCCGAACAACCGCAGCGGGTTAGCACTCAGCCACTTCTCGGTGATGTTACTGTGAGATATTTATACGAACCAGGAGAGCTTGAAGGCGGTAAAAGAAGAGCTACTGATCCTATATGGAGTGTTACTACGCATAAAATTTCAACTATAACGCGATCAACTGGTAGACCTCCAATCTACAGATTGGATTCAACTGCACCTCAGCGTGGTTTTACACGCGAACAACTACAAGTCATTCCGGACGATACTCAATTACCGCCACATGGTCTTAACTAGCTCCGTTACGTCTATTACACTCAAGACAGGTCAACATCACATTGTTTCTGACATGACCAAGACTGTTATTTTTTCTGTCTACGGTGAATTGTCGAGGGTCTTTATCCGAATACTGCCAGTGCATTATACAATTGCAACTGGCGCAGTGATTATTCTGTTGTTCTTTTAATGCGATTATTACTTCAGCATCAATATCAAATTCTCGTTGTTTTTTTTTTTGTCCTGCTGTTTGTAGCCAGAGAGTTTTTTATTAATGATGCTAATATCAGTGTTATCATCGTTTGCATTAAAATCATCATCGAAAACAATCCTTCGTAGTTGATTTATTCGTCGTACTCTGGACACTGCGAGATAGACTAAATTTGACCATCAATGCGATTATCAACTATCCAAACAATTGTATCCGTGATGGTCAATCCTTGTGACGAGTGTATTGTTGTTACATAACCAAGCGTCCATGGTGATTTATCAGCGCATAATGCATCTTCTACAGTATTGATATCAACTAGCACAATATCATTTAACACTAGAATCTGTTTCTCCGTCTGGCCTGGAATTTCAACTTCAATATTCTGCTTTCGTGTATCCAATGGTCTATAACACAACGGCACTGGAAACGTTGGGGAATTTTTTCTTGTGTAGCTCAAACAACTTTTTCTGAAGTGCGTCTCTGACTATCTTTCTACTTGCTACTACAAAACAAAATCATTTGGTTTCCATGTTCCCAAAAATCATTCAAAGGTGTTTCAGAAATTATTTCACGCGCTACTTCACATGAATTCTATCGGGTTGTAATCTAATTAGTTTTTTAAACTCACGTAACTGCTCATCGAGTGCTCTATAGTCAGTATCAATTTCTTCGTAATAATCAACAAATCCTTTTAACCAATTATGTGGACTTCTACCAACAAATGGTGGTGGTTGACCATGATCGCCGCACAATATAATTTTTGTATTTTTTTGCAATAACCAATCAAGAAACATTTTTAATACATCTTCTGAAACAGTACATGCTTCATCCCAATAATAACCGCTGGAATAAATTTCTCACCCATTCGCTCAGGAGTCCAAGCATCGCCCTTGTATCGAAAAAAACTATGATACGTGCAAGCTTCAACATTTCGTTGTTTGATCTCTCTCGCTAGTCTATGGGTTGGTGTGAGTACAATCAGGACGTTCTCTCTCGATATAATTCTATCGCACGTGTTGTCTTTCCAGATCCACCACAACCGTTTAAATAAACTGTTTTATATCTACAATTGGATCTGATATCGGTGGTGCTTTAGACATAGATTTTTCACTGATAGAATTATCGTTCTTCAGGTAACTACTTTTAATCTCAACGTCTGCTGATTCAGAATAATCGCGTTGTATTTCTTGTTTAATTCGCCATGTTCCCCAAGTCTCTTCGCTATTAGTAAATTTAGTTATCTCTTTGATATATTTTTTATCGACATACATTGAATCAATTGCAACTCTGACTGCTATACTAGGAAATCTATTTATCATTGCAAATAAATTGATAGATGCATAACCCGCATAGAAGCTCTCAAATGTAGATATGCAGAGCTTTCTCCATCACTGTAAGTAACAATTCTACCTAACTTTGTTTTATGGACAAGAAGGCTGTTTTACAATTTGCGTATCTATTTTTCTCTACTGCATCTTTAATAACGAATTCGTATTCGGCATCATCTATAATCAATCGTGAGGATTGTTTTTTAAAGTTAAATTTTTTTCCACCCTGTGTAAATTTACCGATTATTCTTCGGCCGAGATCCTTTGCTTCATTATTTCGTTGATTAAATATCTTTTTTGACCATTCAATAATGTACTCCTCGTCAGCATCAATATGTTTTCTAGACTTATCGATTATACTATCAAGACATTCTGGTTCTGGTAACCAGACATTGGTTTGTTTTCGATATGAGATAATCGCTTCGCTGACATCAACGAAACTAACACTTACAATCAATCATAAATCGCAATAACACTATTGGTAACCACATCCTTTCAGCCATGTGTCTACCAATCCAAACATAACAACACGGATGAAGTCCTTCAGCGAATTCAAATGATACTACGCAAGCAAAACCGGTCAAATCAAAATCAGGCAGTGGTCCATTAATAGCAACCGCGAGTCATTTCATGTGTGGGATGTCCAATCCAAACCGTTTAAAATACTCACAGCGAATCCCATATCCTAGAAAACTTCCTGGATAACAGGCAAACGATTATCAATGATATCATATTCTCACGATTGTACTTAACGTTCCATAGACCGCCATGATAATATTCCAACAGCTGGATTGAACATCCTGTAAAAACTCATTTGTGGTTGGTTTCCAATTATTTTTCTTTTTTTGCAAAATGAGCTGCAACTGATGGAATTGTAAAACAATTTGTAAGTAACTGTTCGTAATCTTCGGATTTTTCATTAAAAACGCTAGGCGTTTTCACTGAGGACCTTATTGCTAGATTTTTCATCCTATTATGTAGACTTTCACTACGATATAATTCACCGTTAGGTTTCACAAATTGATTGAATTGACATTCTTCATCTTCAAAACTATGAAGTAGCCATACTGATACAGGGTCGTTTTTACACAAACTAGGAAAAAATTAGCATCGAATAATCTTTCTTCTGTCTTCAGTGAGAATACCATCCTTGATGAATTCTTCTGGATATACTTCACTGTTCTGTCTCGCGGAATTATTGTAACCGCGGATGTCCATGCGTGTTTGTTATGATCAATAATTTTGATTGGAGCTCCGTTTTTATTGTATTTCGATCGTATAATACTTCGCCAGTTATCGTTTAAAAACGGTTATCGGAAAATCTCAACGACCTTTTCCAATCTAGCTATATCGGAAATAGTTGCTCCGTTCTCTTTCACTGTTAGCTCCAATCATCTATTTTTTTATGTCTTAGATCGGTTAATTTATTCCCACGGAGTGCAATTTTAAAATGTTCTAAGACTATTTGTGCCTAACAGTTGAGTGGTTTTATAGCTGACGTTGACTGTTTCATTGGTGCTAGTTTTCCAATGTCAGGGTTATTTAACGGATACATCCCATAAACGACTGCTGTTTCTGGATACGCTTTTTCATTGTATGGTTTATCATTCCAGTTAATTAACAGCCTGGTCTGGAATAACGGCTAACAATGACTGATGTCCATCTTTGAGAATTGGAACAAATTTGTCTCTTATAATATATTCGCCCGATTCTAATTTGATAATGAATTTCACTCTGATAAAATACCGTTTATTGCCAAGTTGTGATAGTATCATAGCTGCTGTTTCATCATTCATTCTAGCATCAACAACACCATCAATTCTAAATGTTGACCCAGGTGTGTGATGCATCATCCTGTTTAAACTCATGAACACAATCTCGTATTTTTCTAATCAGAATTCTATTAGTTATTCTCTCTTTGGTACGTCTTCGAGAGTTCTATCAAGATGAATTTATATTTTTCCGAGGCTTGATTGCCGATAATCTCTGAATTCTTTATTCATATAAAATAAGACAAGTATTTAAATAGAAAAGTTTGTTTATATATAATGAATCACTGCAAATGGCTTATGATTGGATCAGTTGCCCCGCCCCATGCATAAATCGTGTAGAGGTGAATTCTGTGGATATCACTTACAGAGTGTCAGAAATAATTCGACAGGCCCGTCCCCATGCATAAATTGTGGGGTGGGTGTGAGAGGGAAATCACAATTTTGTATCAATTGTGGGGGTAAGCGGTTTAGAGTATGAAACGTTATTATGATAAACGAATAAAAAAACGCCATCATTGACCCTAACCATGACCTCTGTCAAAGACCAAAATCATAAAACCCCTCAAGACTACATTAATAGATTTATAATTAAAGCAAATAATGAATTAGACAAATAGTATTATTATATATAAATGGAGCAAGAATTCAGACCACATCCAATACTCGTTAATAATGAAAAATATCGTAATGGAGTTGTTAGACACTGTAGACTAAAGAAACCATTGTTTTGTTAATAATCAGGGATACTTGCAATTTACTGCTGGAGGAAAGGGATATCTCTGTCATAGGCAGTCTTTTCTTTTGAGTGATATCTGGGACCGATTTAAGATGGCTGTGTTATTGATCACATTGATTCTTATATTCAAAATAACGCGATTTCCAATTTACTGTGTTTTTCTCAAAGAGTGAATATAAAATTAGGAAAGACAGGACTTATAAGTCAGCTTGGAAAGAGACCCAGTACAGTCATTTGAACAGCGACGAATGAAGAAAGAGTTTTTCATCAATGAATGCTGCGGGAAAATATTTTGGAATATGTATGCCTCAGTACGAAAAGTTGCTGAAGGGATTTGTCAAACAGCTATCTCAAAGAAAAATGACATAGAATAAAGTTTTCTTATTTACAAGATAACTCTCAATAGTGAGTTATGCTATTTTAGTCATTTTTGCATGATTTTACCATTCAGATCAATTACCATAGGGCAATACACTAAAAACGTTTCGCGCGTTAATACATATTTTTTTTTTTCAATATTTATTCGCAATATTCACGTATATATGCAATATGCATTAAAAGAGTAAAAGACAATAACTGGAACAGCCGGAACAGCCACATAGTAAATATAGTTATTGTACGGAACGCGCGCGTGTAAGACAAGACACTGGGCCAGGGTTCTATTAATAGATTTTTTAAAATCCCAATTACAAAGACGGCGTTAACAGCGTTTGTAAGAAAATGAAATTACTTTAAAATTACAACTTAGTGAGGTCAAAATAGTAAAATGCGTACATGTAGTTTAGTTTTAGTGTGGCCTATGTGTAATAAAATTCAGAAAAATTTCATTCTCGATTCAAGAAATAGCAGGTCCGGAATGACAGGGATCCCCATTACGGAGTTATCTTGTCATGTAAATGCATTATTTACTACGATTATTAATCGTAATATTATAGAAATTAATAAAAAAATTGCTATAATTTAACATTTTTATTTCTTCTTTAAATTTTTTATTTAAAAACTTAGCTACCATTGAAATTACTACACGTATTCATTAGGAAAATGCTACTAGAAAAAATAAATACACACCGACACATTGACAATGCAGTATTAGTTCACCTTATATATAATATGAGCCGTAATAAGTTTGGGGCTTTAAAACGAAGCCCACTTTGCCAATTAAAACTCCCACGCCATTGACATGGTGTGTGGTTGAATTTTTCAACTGCAACCAGGGTTAATTTCTTGGGTTGCTTTTGATTGGCAAAGTGGGTGTAGGTCCGCCCCCGTCGTTTCATGTTTGTATCGTCCTGTACTGTCCCTATCATACCATCCTATCATATAACCATCCTATCATATAACCATCCTATATAATCGCATTGTATATACCTATATCGCATTGTAAATACTCATTCCTTGTAAATACTCATTCAGGGTAAATAGTCATTCATTGAATCGCATTGTAAATATCATTCATTGTAATATCCTTATAATCGCTTTGTAAATACTCATTCATTGTAAATATTCATTCATTGTATATATATCATCCTATATGTAATGTACTGTCCCCCCCCACAACATATCTTCCGGAAGACCTAATACAGCATTTGTTACGTTAGAGCTTCCAATTGGGAGATCTATGTTTGTGGCACTAAATGAGTTGTCATGTAAATCCATTGGGAGATCTATGTTTGTGGCGAAGGCACTAAATGAGTTCCAAGAATGTGCTGTCCCCCCCTCTGGGCCTCTTTGACGTCGTTTGGCGCGAAAGAGGTTCCAAATGAGGCTTTATGTTATATGTTCAATGTTTGTAAAGAAATCACTTGGATTTCACGTCTAATACCCATATACCCCGCCCTTGAACTCGATTGGGGGGTTAGGGTATTGTATAAGTCTTTAATGTATGTGCCCTTTCTTGCCTCGAAACTCGAATGAGGAAGAGACGGGCATTGTATATGTTTTGTTTTTTTGTATATAAAAATATTTTAAAGATACAAATACATTAGTATAATAATAAATGGAATTTCAAGATATTACATCTATCATCACAGAAATATCAAATTTAAGAAATCAAGGAATCGTACTTTCTGAATTTTTGAATGAAGACAGACTTTTGAATGAATTTGAACAAATTGATATACAATTGAAACATGGAAGATATGTTCTACCTAAAATGTATTCACTGATAAAAAGAATCCAAAAGCGGTTAATGCTTCTTTGTATAACAATGATATTAATTTATTCATTCGGCTATTTAGTTTAAATTGAACCATTTGAAAAAACTCGGGGAAAAAAAGTACCCAAATTCGGGCAGAGATTTTCTTTGAAAGGAAATCTATAAAACGTTTGATTGAGCAAGCAAATTTAAAAAGACAATTTAAAAAACGTTAGCATTTTCCCAAAAAATGACTTTGAAGCTTAAGTACCAGACTAAACCCGTGGAGGTTTGCATTTACTTAAAAAAGTTTATTTCCAAAATTCCCAGATAACGTGCGAGAAAAACTACAACTTTTGACAGCAAGCGCAGGGCTGACTTTTTAAATTTGGGAAGGGGAAAATTTTTTTCCCCTTTTAACTAAAGCCACTAAAAATATGAAACTTGCAAAGAAGTGCTAATTACGGGAAAATCCCCAAAAAGGGGGCAGTACCTATTTTTGAAGTATTAGGAAAGATTGCTACAGGGAAAAAAAAAAAAACTCCGAGGGGAAAAAAACAGCTTTCAGGGGAGTTACAAAATCGCGAAAATACAAAAAAATGGGTTAATTTTGATACTGTTTATGTCCCGTTAAAAAAATTGTTCCTTTTAACGGAAATACACTGATGAAGCTATAGAAGAAAACAGGGAATTTCAATTGTTGAAACCTAAAAACTATATAAAATTTGGTTTACTTTGCTATCAAAAAATTATTATAAGGAGGGAAAAATTTTTTTAAAAAAGAGTTAAAAAAAAACCAAAAATAACCAAAGATCAAAGGGGTTGGTTATTTTAAAAATTTAAAAAAGAAATCCCGGAAATTTAAAAAAGAGTGCTTGAATTACCTAGCCCTTTTAAAAAAGGGGTTGATGCGTTGTTTTAGACAACAACAAAAACAAAAAAAACGAAAAGAAAAACAACAAAGTCGAGGTCGAGGTCGAGGTCGGGTCGAGGGGGTCGAAAGGGCGAGGGCGAGGTCGACAATCTTCAGAAAAATTTAAACTGTTTTTCCCAACCAGCTCCCGGAAAATTTAAAACGTTTCCGAACCAACTCCCGAAAAAAAAAACGTTTCCCCCAACCCCAAAAAATTTTCAGGAAGGGTTATGGAAGTTTCATCATTATTTCTATTTTGTCCTAGTAAATTCATTAATGTTTTTCCGATTAAGGTTCTTAGGGAGGTTTAAACGGTGGGAAAAAAATCAGTTTGAAATAACTAATGGGCATTGTTTTTTGCAGACGATTATTCCAAGTGGGTAAATTTATATTCATAGTATCGAGAACTCTTGGATGAGTTTAAAGGACGGAATTTTTGGGAAAAAAAAGTGGGGTTTTATTGCGATTGAAATTTCAATTTTTGCTTTTTTTTAAAATTTCAAAATCATTTCAAATAAGATGATTTGTACACTTAATCACAAATAAACCAACAAAAGTGAAAGGGAGGAAATCAAGGGTTTCCCGTTTTAAGGCATAAAACGGTGACGGCCTTGGGGGGTACCATGGCGGTTTTTCACAAAATAGCCCCAAAAGTAGCACCAATTGCAAAACAATTTGGGAAAGAAAAACCCTTGATGTTAATTTGTAATTTAAAGGGGAAATTAAAAAGCTGTTGGGATCTTGCAGGGAACGGCCTTTTCTACCCCAAAGAATAGAATTTAAAGTATTGGTGAAATCTAAAATTCGGGACGAAAAAAACCCCCAAACCCCCCTCCCTTTAAAACAATTTTATGCCCGCAAATGTTTAGGGAAAGTGATAAAATTTAAGCAGTGGAACAAAAATTGCATCATTAGCATTTACTTCACAGTAGTTGTAATATTTCAAGTTGATGCGGGAAGCGGTTTTTGGAGGGAAAACGAAAAAGAAAATGATTTAGAAAAACGATTTGTTTTTTTTTTTAAATGGATTTTTAAAAAAAATTTTGATCCAGCGTTTGATATGGGGGGGCCCCCGGTTTAAAAAAAGTTTATTCTTTAAAAATTAAATTTTCAGTTTTTTTGCCCATCCTGAAAGGGGAGCCTAATCAACGGGAGAAAAGTTGAACTTCAAGTTCAAAATACAATTTGATACTTTTTGCCGTGTGAGGCGTTTATTGAAATAGAAAGGGGAAAAATTTTAAAAAATGTTGAAAACTGAAAACACCATATGGGGTAACCCAAAATCCCAGTTGGTTTCGTAAATTTAAAAGGGATTTGGCGCTATTTAACAGTGCAAGATATATTCATTGATGGAAAAAAAAAATTGGAAAACAAAAGAAAAAAAAAGTTGTATTGCAACAAACAAAAATCGGACTTGCGAGATATTTGATGATTTTTTTCAAGGGGGCGGCTGGTCCCCTCTATGTTTTTTGTAAGGTTTCTTTGAACATGCTTTACCATATTCAGTTTTTAAAGTACGAACTGGCAAAGTTTCTGGCAGAAGTGATCAAAAAACTGCAGCTAATCTAGGGCCCTGAAGATAGACCGGCGTGAATTCGACATTTTAAAAAAAGGGTTTTTTTTGGGAATTTCAATCTAGGATTTGCAAAAACGAATTTGGGAAAATTTTAAAGGACAACATCGACGGTTTTTATGTTTCAATTCCGTTAATCATATATTGGTTTTTGTAGAAATGTCAGAAAAAATTTTTCTTTATTTTAGCAAAGCATTCAGTCGTGTTGTGCGAAAGGAAAAAAGCAAAGGGGGCAATTTGGCAGCAAAAGGTGGTTATGATGGTAAAATCATTTTAAATAAAAATTTACTTTTTGGGGTACCCGTTTTGACACCACAGTTCCAAAAGAGCAAAAAATTTTCTATGTTTTTGGGAAAAGGTGGAAAACATTTTTAAATTTTGGGTAAAAAACAAAAAGACCGATCCCAAAACGGGTTTAAAGTAAATGGGACTTTACATGGCAACTTTGCTCAAACAAGGGTTTCAGCTTTCCCCGTAATTTTTTATAGCGTTACAGGTTTCAAATCGAGTGGGTTTGACAAAATCTAGTCATATGATTTTGATAAATTAGGAGTAAGTGAATTTTTGTTGGGGAAATTTAAAAGGACAACAAGAGCCAGCAGAGATTTTTACATCTTAATTTTTGAAAACAAAACATAGTCGTGTTTTTTCATAGAATTTTTGTGTATATGGGTCGTGATCAAAAAGTTGATATGGGTTTTCAAATATCGCAAATTGATTTTGGGAAAAAAACTATCCCATTTTTTTACTTTTTATTTGGAAAATCTTGACATGATGAGGAAAATCTGTTTTTGATTTTATACTTCCCAAGGGTGGGGGGCAACGCCCCCTGGGTTTTGCCCATTATAGAGCGTTGCTGTCATTCTCGGGGGTAAACAAGGTTTTTTAGGGAAGGAGTTTGGGGGGATAATGAGGGTTTTTGATTTCCCAGTGGGAAAACCTTTTTATTTTCCAAACATGTTGTTAGGATTTTTAAATTTAAAATCAATTGGAAAAATGTAAAAATTTCTTTTGAATAGAATGCCCTTTAGTATGGTTAAGGGCCCGTTTACTGATGGTCAGGCAAGAGAAAAGAAATCAAAGTCGGCTAAAGAATGTGGAAAATACAATAAGCTGAAACCCCTCAAATGTCCGGGGTGCACATAAATTATAAATGAAGAATTTGTCCCAAAAAAAACATTTCAATGATGCGCTAAAAAACAAACGAGGGGGTTCAAATTGATTTTTCGAAAGCAAACTATCGCCAGTTTTGATTTAAAAAAAAGGGGGGAAAATTTTCCCCCTGTTAGTTTCTATTCCAGCATTGATTGAGCGGCTGCCCCAGCGGTTGCGAAAGGGGGGCGTTAGGAGCCGTTTTGGTTTCGCTGCAGGAATGGCCCTGAAAAAAGCTATGGAAAGGCTATAAAAAAAAAAGGGAAAGGGGCTTTAAGGGGCTCCAGGAACTCCACACAATTGGTAAAGGGCAAAAAGGGCCCAAGAATTTCCCGGAAAAGGCTTTTTAGTGGAAAAAACCCTAGGGGTTTTCCCCAAAGTCCCAAATTTTTATTTAATTTTATGCTGTAAAATTTATTATCAAAAAAAAACTTTTGGGGGAGTTTTCATGAGAGATCAATTACCGTCAAAACCAATGAAAATTTAAAGGGTATTATCAATCTTTGATAACAGCAGCGGAAAAAAAAATCCCTTTGGGGCGAATTTTGCAATTGATTCCCGTGGAATTGCTATTTTGTTTCATATGGGTTGCTCCCACAAAAGAATTATGCTTTGTATCCACAATAAAAAAAGTCATCTCCAATTTTTTATTCCCGCTACCCAAAACAACGTTTAAAGGATCCACCCCAATTTTTGCGGCGTGAAGTATTAAATTTTTTGCAGAGATTTTCTAAAAATTTTCCAAAAAAAAACCACCACAAGTTGTTGTTAATGAATTTTTAATAGCAGGCAATGGCAAAAAAAAGATTGGGGTTATGATTTTGAAAAAACCCTAGGTTTTCGTTTTAATGATTGATATTTGGGGAAAGCTTTTTCGAATAAAAAAAACAGAAAAACCCATAGCAAATTCGTGTGAAAGTGTTTTAAAAAAAAAAGAAGATGAAATTTGCCCCAGAAATTAAATTTGCAAGTGTAGATCCCGGGGGGAAAAAGTTGTTTTTCAAGTGCCGGGGAAATTGGGAAAAATTTGTAATGGGTTTTATTGGATGATGTTTAATACCCAAAACGTGACGGGCGTTTAAGATACAATTTTTTTTTATATTCAAATGATGGAAAAATCAAACCAGGTGTATTTGTTTCTTTCAATACAAGAAAGCATTAAAAAATTTTAAAAGAAGAACTTTAAAAACTTTTAAAAAACATATACTTCCTTTGTTTGAAATATTTTCCCAAAAAATTCTTTTTAAAACCAGCGGTAAAATTTTCCCTCTCTCGCTGAAAAATTTAAAACCAATTTTGATTTAAAATTTTTGCTATTTTTAAAAATTTTTTAATTGGGTGTGGATTTTTAATTTTTAGAAAATAGCATTAATAGTTTAAAAAATTACGAGGATTTAAAAATTTTTTAAAACCCGACAACTTCCCCTATTGAAAGAATAAAGGGTTCCTATGAAGAATTTTCATAAATATGATATACACAGTTCTCTTGGATATTAGATTGGGGAACCCAAAAAAGAATACAGAAACCTCACTGTGTCAAAAAAAGGGTATTTATCGGGTTTAAAAATTGTGTCACTGAATCAGTTTTTAAAATTTTCATCATCGACTTCATTTGGATCAACAACGTGATTTAAAAGACTATTTACGTGGGTGAAAACAAAAAAGGTTTTTCAATAACAAGCATTATCCTAATTTAAATAAGGAAAATCATTTGTAGGGGACATGGGTTTGTAGCTGATCTAAATTAGAATTTTTAAAAAATTAAAAACCTGAGGTTTTAAAATAATATGTTTTCCCTCAACCCCAATTTTCGCTATTATCCGTAAAGACTTTTAACAAAAATCAAAAAAACTCATTGGTTTAATATGAAAAAAAAATTTAAAAAATTTCGCGGAGATTACCGTTTAAATTTATGTTACAGTTACTCGGTTTTTTGGTTTTTAAAGGCCCGGTGCTTTGGGATTTCTTCTATTTTAGTAACAATTGGGAAACTCCGAATTTCTTTTCCCAAATTTCTATTTCCGCGGTGAAAAAACTTTGTGGACTTGCAAATTTTCTATTACTAAAAAAAATCTTTGTGGGTTTTCAAGAAAAACTTAACGACTTTATAAATAAAAAAACAAACAGTATTAACGGTTAATTTACAATTTTTCCCCGTTGATGTCATCCTCGATTGATGTACGGTAATTTCCCCAGACGAATTTTCCGCGTGAACGTTTTTATGTTTCTACGATTAAAAAACGCTAAGGGTTTTTTTATCTATTGGGAAAAATTTGACATTGTAAAAAAAATAAAATGTCGCAAAAAGATTCAACCCACTTCGCGGAAGCAAAAAAAATACCCCCTCCCCGGAAAAAAAGTATGATATCAAAAATCGTAAAAAAACCCCCAAAATTCAGGGGGAATTTTTTCCCCCGGGCCCGTTTTTAGTAAAAAGGGAAAACGGGGTTGGCAAAAAATTTCGAGTGTATCATAGTTTGGGCCCAATATCAGTTTGGTTTCCCTTTGGCGGGCAGAGACCCAATAATTCTTTTGGTGTTTTTCATAAGGAAAAAAAAAAGAGGGCACCCCCCAGATTGGATCGTTTTTTCAATACCAACTGGTCCCATCAAATTGAGCCCAAAATTAAAAAATGAATTACAAAAAAAGAATAAAATCCATTACTAAAAAAGAATCAAAAAATTTCCCATAACAAATTTTATGGGAAACCCAAAACTGTTTATCTACATTGAAAAAAGGGTCTCCTGGGGATGTTGTAGATATTTAACAGTTCAATAAGAACAGTATTAGGATGGCCCGAAGATCACCTAGAAGTGCTGATAATTCCCACCCCCGAGCCTATAAAATCTGATTATGTCACTGATGAAATAGGACCCTGAAAATCCCATCAAAGGATATAAAAAATTCGAGGATAAGAAACTTCACAAAAAGAGATCGACGTCAGAATCAATATGGTGAAGATGTGTGGAGACTTCCATTTTTTAATGATTATATCCCACAGGAAGGTGAAATTCTGGAAATACATGAAACAAGTCCAACATTTGTAGATATTAAAGATCACATCCTTGATAGAATGAATAATGATTTTTTGTCGTTATTACCCTCGTTAAGATCCGGTCTTCTCACACAAGTGAGTTTCCAAATAGTGTAGTCTCCGCGGGTCATTAAAACTCAATCGACTGACATGGAAATGAAATATTTATTCGAGGATTACCTAATCTCTTCACTGATGAAAATTGCCCGATTTCAAAACTTAGCTCACCTCAAGAATATAAAAAAAATATAAATGAAAATCCAAATTATAAATTACCAGGATATAATGTCCCGAGTTAAAGAAAAAACTCAGAACTGCCATCGACGAAGGATTTCATAAAATTTATCAATCATGGAAAGATAGCCAGCCGAAGCCTATTATCCTCACTCATAATAATTCTCCCGACGGCGACGGTAGAATATCGCACGAACAATGTGGATATTTCATCGGTGATCGCACTTAATTTAACGTGTGATGGACTCGTCGGAAGTTATCAACTTCATATGGAACAATCAAATCAAGCCCGACAGGGTTACATTCTGTATTCATTTTCACCAACACCCCCCCCCGGTATTCTAATTGTTGTGAATCCGACTAATCAGTCTATATGCAATGTCAAAATTGATTCACTAACCAGAATTATTTTACATACACTCACCGATCAGTCAAATAATTTAATTGATCTACGTGGTGAAGTATTATCGATTAGTCTGTTTGTGAAAAGCTAACAAATAATTTGTATTAATCCGCAGCAGAGAGGGTGAAATGACAACATATTTGCGACCGTAGATGGCAGCAATTTGAGTGTGGTTATGACAATGTATTTGCGACAAAATCGCTAAGATGGGGTCTTTATTTTTTTTTGGTTGAAATATGAGATTTCGTAGGAAGGTTCCATTGGCATTCTGAGGCTTTAATCGATTCTGTCGCAAAAATTTGTAGGCGTAGATGGCAGCAATTGGAGTGTGGTTATGTGAAATGTATTCACGACAAAATCGCTAAGATGGGACCTTTAATTTTTTTTTTGGTTAAAATATGAGATTTCGTAGGAAGGCTCCATTGGCATTCTGAGGCTTTAATCGATTTTGTCGCAAATATATTGTTGTAGGGTTCACCCTCTCTGCTGCTATTCCTCAAAAACAATCTCTAATTACAGACATATAGAATAACACAAGCAAATCATTACTGGAACTGCAATTTCCGATGCAAAGTTACCAACTAGGTGGATATTATGAACTGTTTCTTGTATACATCGTTCTCTTTTCATTCAAAAGACCTTATTCTTTCAGCGCAAAGGCTCAAACCTTTTATGTATATTATGATAGAATTTTTATCATAATCTTCTTCTCATTTTCTGCTCTTGAGAAGGAATTACGCAACTCCTCTGAGCGGGCTAGGTCCATTATTAGAGAGATAGAGAGAAGGAGAAAAATTTGTAACGCATGATAATGTAGACAAGACTACATTCCTTTGGAGGATACTCGGCAAGCGAAGAGTTCCAAGGATTTTGTAATAAATACAAGAGTTCTCAACTAGTTGAAGGGGAAGTCAAGCTGGTTTATTTATATAATTTATATAGAAGATATATAATGTTACATTCTAAAGGTACATATCCTAAAACCTTTACATTGAAAAATACAAAAAATGCATTATAATACTTTTCTTTCAAGTTTACCAACTACATATATTTGTAGCTTTTCCAATTTCTAGCATGTAATACAAATAATAGATTTGGATCAAATTAAAGATTATAAAAAAGTAGCGATTATTGCAACAATCATTTTAAAGAAATATATTTTACTCCAATTTTGGATATAATGCTTATTGAGTATAGATTACTAAAGATTTTTCGTTATTCCTTAATGATTATTAAATTTTCCAAATTATATCTTAACATGAAGTCGGTATCCATTTTTATCTTTCTACTATTATCATAAATACAATATAAGTTCTTAAAAACAATTACAATTCATTATATTACAATATTAGAATCAAAAGAGAACTCACAAAATAAAAAAAACATTGAAACTAGGAAGATTACAATCATGAATCTTTAACTTTTAGAAGGACTTATTCTCTAAGAAATATTAAAACATAAAAATTCTCACCTGTAAAACACAAGAGGAATCCTTTCTAGTGTTGAAGTAACAGGAAGAGAAAGAAAGAGAGAGGAGAGAGAGAGAGAGAGAGAGGAGAGAGAGAGAGAGAGAGAGAGAGAGAGAGAGAGAGAGAGAGAGAGAGAGAGAGAGAGATGAGAGAAGAGACAGAGAGAGAGGAGAAGAGAGGAGACGAGAGAGAGAGAGGGAGAGAGAGAGAGAGAGAGGAGAGAGAGAGAGAGCAGCATTTTGGGGTTGTTATTTACTAGAACATTGAAACTAGGAAGGTTAAATCATGAATCTTTAACTTTTATAGGTACTTATTCTCTAAGAAATTTTAGAACATAAAAATTCTCACCTGTAAAACACAAGAGGATCAATTTCTAGTGTTGAGGTAACAGGAAGAGAGAGGACCAGCATTTTGGGGTTGTTATTTATAGTTTAGTTCAAGGCACCTCTAACCTTTTTGGTATCTGCATTGAGGGTGCTATACTGGCATCAATGTATACGGCATGCTCCAAACTAGAAGTTCCAGTTTTATCCTCACAGACCCGCATGTTCTTTTTTTTATTACTTCTGATTTCGTATTATGATCAACCAATTCAGTTAGAGGTCAGACAGTAAGTCAGGAACTTCTTTGTCAGTGAGTGTTTTTATTAGCCGGAGTTTATACATATACAATATACTCTATAATATATATATATATATATATATATATATATATATATATATATATATATATATATATATATATTATGGGGAAGCTTCTGCGCTTTGCATTGAGTGTAAGCTTGGTGGGTTCAGTTTAGACATGTATAATGCTGAAAAACTTGTTCTAGTTATTAAGTCAGCGTATACATGTAATACTAAGGCAGATTTTTACAAGTTTGTAAAGATTATTTGTTAAGTAAATTTACACATACACGAACGAAGACTTGCTCTAGTTGTAAGGAAGCAATCTTTATAAGATAGAATATAGCTCTATTAAATAATTTTAATCTACATATATTTAATGGAAATTACTCCCAATATAGTTTAATGAAATGAGTCCAAAAAAAGAGTTAGTTTTATTACAATTTAGAGGGATTTCTCATGTCATCATTTGTACTTAAATTTTCTCTCATAGCCACTTCTTTCTGGTTATTTAACCGAGTCATCCAGGCTCGATTTAAACAAAATTACAGTTATAAAATATTAAAAATCAAAAATACAATTCATAGTAAACAATCCAAAAACAAATGAACTCAGTCATTGATAGTAAATAAATTGCACAAACACAATGAACCAATCGTATGTACATTTTGTAGTATTCAAAAAGCTACAATAAACGACACTGCATAACATGCAGTTAAATGCAAGTAGAAAAAAGGAATGCTGCCCTTTTTGTTAATATTCAAAAGACTACAATGAAAAGTCTACCATTTCACAATATTCAGTAAAATCAAAAATGTAATGCAAAAGTACACTGCACAATAAAATTCAACCATAAAATGAAAATAGTCAGGCCACGACATCAGAAAAAAGAAAAGAAATGTAAAAAATCGGCAATAGCCAAAATGTTTTTCATTTTTATAATTGTATTTAAATTCTACATAACCTACTCCACGACTATTCCCGTTAGACGATTAAAGGAAGTTATATCAGCATGCAGATCTTGACTTCCTTATTTCACTTTTTATGTTAGTTTACTATTTTTATTATATTTTTTTTAAAAGTTTTTTTTTTACACTATAACATCAGCAGGACCTATATAATGTTGACTACGGTCATTGGTTTGTTTCAGCGAAGTGTGGTGAAAAGAACCATTATTCTTATAGATAGTACTTGTAAGCCGACTTGTAGCCGATATTGAGTTATCTTCTTATTGCATACATATATCATCAAGAAATGTCAGCAACATTGAAGTAAAAATGTTTGCAAAAGAATGAAGTAAAAAAATTGAATTAATCAAGAATTAGAAAAATGAAAAGTTTAGAGTTGCGCTACAATTATCCAAAAAAAACCCCATAAGATTTATTTACTTGCAATCAAACCTTGACTTGTGCGTGTATGAAATAGAAATTACATTTAATCTAACCTATGTGTAATAGATGGACATATCATTAAAATCGTAAAACTGGTTCAGTGTGGTCTAGTGTAAATGTGAAATGGGCGTGTAGTACTGACGTTACCTGTGACATATGAAAGAATATATCGCTGGTATCATTTCAAATAAACTTTACCAAGAAGTTTATCGTATGCAGGGCAATAGCTGCTCAAAAAGTCAACATGCAGGACAATCGTTGTTCAATAAATTCAGTGTCGAGCTATTGCTCCAACACTTACTATATAATCACTTCAAAATACATATATACACTATAATGAAAAACACTGCAGCATCAATTGATGTTGCGAAACCAGAGAAGGAACGCTCTTTTGACTGGTTTGCAGGTATTAGAGTCACTACAAATTCAATGATTTCATATGAAACACGTGAGTGAAAAACCTCAATTACATTATCGAACATCTTTGGACTACAAAATAGACAACATCTGTATCAATATGTTTGAAACAGCTAGGCGGAAATTACAGTTCTCCCTAAGATAGATAATTACGGTAATAGAGTTCTATGTGATGCTAGTAAATATACATGCGGTGGTTTCAGATTTCAGTACGAACAGGCTTGATGTAAACGCTTAGTCCGGAATGCTAGTTCATGTCAATAGGTTCATTTATACAGTGTAGTAGATCTTTAGTAACTGTGAAGGTATAGAAAATTTACTGTTACTGCATGACAAATTAATATAGCATAAATTAGATTAGTTTTTGGAAATAGTTTGAAATTAACGCACCAGCTCTGCAAGTTGTATTTCAAAAAACAAAATAAGATATATAGGAAAAACATACTTGTAAGTATTACCACAGTCCTATATATTGTTCTATGAAATGAATTAGATAGTGAATAGTAAACAATACACATATCTGTATACTGAAGAGTTCAAAATATTCAATTTTTTAAGTCACTTTCACTGGAAAGAAAACTCATTGCTGCTGTCGTTGACCTGGGGCTTGGTGGAAATATCGATGTTGGACGCATGGAAATGTATGTTAATGGCACGGATAGATGTAATTCGCTGGGTTGTAGATAGGTCGAAATCGGGGTGGACTAGCTACTGTATGCATTCGGGATGTCGTAATTTCAGGTGTTACTGAAAGAAGAATTCTCACCAACGATTTGTGTACGTTATGTTGGAATCATCTCGGTTGCCATTGCATTCATTCCTTGTGATGTTTCTAACGCTGAAGTTTTAGAACGGACCTTCCTTGTAGGCGAAGTGCAAAAATCATAGAAGAGTTGTCCAGTCGCTGCTTAGTGGCAACTTTCGCTATATTTGTCCGTCATTCTTTGTATATTCTCCACCAACTTTTACGAAAAGGGTTCTCTATTGAACTTTTATGATCCTTTTCGTAAACACTTAGCATGTTCTATTCCATGGTCAGACGGAAAGATAGAATATAAAAAGGGACTGCAGACTCTCTCAAAGATAAGGTGTCACGCATAATAATGTAGACAGGACTACATTCCTTTGGGGATACTTGCAAGTGAAGAGGTACCAAGGATTCTGTTAAAACATACAAGAGTTCTCAACTAGTTGAAGCGGGAAGTCAAGCTGGTTTATTTATATAATTTATATAGAAGATATATAATATTACATTCTAAAGGTACACATCCTAAAACCTTGACATTAAAAATACACAAAATGCATTATAATACTTTTTTTCAAGTTTACCAACTTCATATATTTGTAGCTTTTCCATTTTAGAATGTGTTACAAATAACAGATCTGGATCAAATCAAAGATTATGAAATAGTTACTGTCAAAGCAACAATCATTAAAAAAAATTATTTTACTCAATTTGGGATAACATACTAATTTAGAATAGATTACAAAACATTATTCTTTATTCCTTAATGATTATTTAAATTTCCAATAAATCTAAACATGAAGTCGGTATCCATTTTAATCTTTTAACCATTA
>JAEAOA010002228.1:10000-45559 GCA_016746295.1 Potamilus streckersoni | reverse complement strand
ACTAAATAAATGGATTCCATTATAATAATCATATAATTAATTACCATCCCCTAACATTATTTTACTTTTCATAGCGCATTTTATTAGAAAACTAGCGAGTTTCTCTCTAACAGATTTATTGGGTATAGAATTTAATGCATGAATCAATTTTACATCTGCGAGATGCCGTTGTTGCAAATCTTTACTTTTATAAGCAACATCGTGAATGTGACATGCTTGATCAATTTTATTCACTGGATGCTCTCCTGGTCTTGGTTGATCTTGATACTTTTCAGCATTATTCTATTATTCTTTGTCTTTTCCGTCTTTTCCTCTTTATTTTCCGTTTTAGTTTTACACTTGAGACAATATGTTGACATTGCTATATTTGTAAGTTTAGATACAATTAATCGCGATCTCATCATTAGTTCGAGAGGGTTGTTTATCATGTTGCAAAATAAACTTTAAAAAATCTGGATTTTTGTCATCTGTTTAACGAAAATCACGCAATAATAAGCGCAAGCGGAAGTTCCAACTGGTTGAATCTGATTAGAAGAATAATTTATTATTTTGTATTTACTCGTATATCGTTTAACCGCATCACTCGGTGGAATTCCGAACGAGTCGAAATAATTGTTATCAAAAACAGCTACCCAATGTGTATCAGATCCGTCATTAAAATCTTGTATATTTATAAAGCAAGAACCTGACAATGCTGGAGATGTAAGTTCATCTTTGGAATAAACTCCGCGAAAAGTGTTACCTTTTTGTAATTTATCAAGTATATCGAAATTACTTAACGCAGGAGATTTTATCTCCTTGTTCCTGGCAGCATTAGTCCTCTTCCTCGCCCTAATAGGCTCGGCAGTAGACTTCCCGCCAATCCTGCCAGTAATGGGGAAATCCACCTTGTGTCTTTTCTTTCGTCGTTCTTTTCCTTTTCGTGGTTGTCTTTTTATTAACAGTTTTTCGTTTAGGCATTATATTTAATCTTTAGACAAAAATTTTCTTTATACCACCGCCAAAGACATTGCTTCTGACAATACCACTACCTTAAACTGCCTTTTCTGATGCGGCATGTACCTGACACCGCTGTTATCCCTAATGTTCCTAACACTGGCAAAATTTTAGGGAGTAACGTTTTGGCTATAACTGATAGTGCCAGACCTAAGTAACCGCCGTCCACCGTAATGCTTTGGGACAGCGCAGTTATTTGTGCAGCGCTCAAGTTTAAAACGAAAGGTTTTTTGCGATCATATTTATTCGCTTGATGTTTGGTTAACAATAATTTTATTAAAGTTCCCAAAGCAGTCGGATTGATATTCATTGAAACCAACCACCGCCTCGCAATAGCAGCTGTTAATTTTTTAACTTGGCCATGGGTTAAATGTATTTCTTTTATAATATATTTTGTCATCTTATATAACGATTAGAGATTAAACTTTTATTGTCATTTTACCTCCAATGGAGTCGATTGTCGCAGATCTGTCGCTTATCACTAATGCATATACATTTAACGGCGTTGGAACTGCTGGCGCTACTGAACGTTCGAGTGTCCAAGTAACCTCAATATCAGCTGTACTGTCAACACCTCGCTCGTTATGTTTACTGACGTCAAAGTAAAATATCGGATAAAGTGTACGAAATTCTTCTACTGATACCTGTGTTCCGTCTCCAGTATCTTGATATTTCTGCATCGAGTCGAGCAGGTACATGTACGGTCTAGTAATGTTTTTATTAGCGTCATCTGCAAAATTGCATTTGATCGCTCGTTCTGGATCTAAATAGGCAATCATCTCGTTCTGCTCGATCTAAAATAAGCGTAGGTTTAACTCCGCGAAATTCATTATCATAGTCTCTGAAAAGCCAAATATGGTACTTAGCGGCAGCATCATTGTAATCTGACGTGATGCTGCTGCGAGTGCTCTTCGCTTAGCATAACCTTTATTGTAACGTGCTGTTTTAAAACATGATATATGAGTGTTAACTAAATTTCACATTGCAGTACCATCAGCACCTACTATTGGCGGTGTTATATTAGGATTATTACAAGCAGCAGCAAGTGAAACTCTTGTACCATCTGCATTAGCATCTGCAGCTGGTGCGACTATATTAACATTGGCAGCATTAGCAATAAGAAAATGTCTCACATTTACAGCACTTCCAGCTGCATCAGCTCCAGCTACAACTGCTGTTCTTGGCATCAATTATGTAGATGCTGCTGTACCATGTCCAGTATCATTAAACCACATTATATTAGTTGCAGTTGATTTGAAGTAATCATCTGAGAACAAAATAATATTTAAGGCTGTACTTGCAACTTGTAAGTGATTTAAAATATCTTCGATAGCTTGATTAGCCAGCTGATATGGAGCACTTCTAAATAAACACCAACCATTATATTATTTATAAGAGCTACTTCTAAGTTACCTACAATTACAGCAGGTGGATCAGCTGTTGTCATAATCCGACCACGAACTTCTAACATTGCTTTGTGAGGCAGTAGAAATACGTCCTCGTCTCTGGTATTAAAAGTTCTAACTCCAGCCTTATTAGGTTCGTTAGAATTTTCATCTAGATATTCGACATACTCAAATTCCGTCACTGCGTCGTCTTTGTCAGGATTTTCTGTAAAATCGAGATACGTTTTTACAGACATTTTTTATTTTATTAGGTTATTTAAAATTGTAACTTTAGATATTAAATTTTGTATAATCTGCTAGCCTTTTGGTGATAAAAGTTTTTTCGTTGTTGTTATCATCGCTCTTTGGGTTTCTGTTGTTGGTGCGATTTCCAAAATAACTTGTTTGATTGATGGTGGTTCGCCTTTTATTTTATCAGATAGTTTTTGTCCCACTGCAGTTCCAGCAACAGATGCAGCTCCAGTTGCAAAAGCTTTGCCAGCGTCAAGTGCTATTGGCGCAACTTTTTGAGCTAGTTCTGGAATATTTTCAGCAATTTTAATAAATATATTTCCGAAAAATCCTCCTACTAATTTTCTTCGATAACCGTTTTTCTGCTTCATCATATATCTGAGGTTGTATAATTTTGTTGTCAATCACGAAGTAATTGTGTGTAGTTGTACGTAATAAGTAACAACTTCATTATTTAAATCCAACTGTCTTCCAGTTTGATATGTCAGTTGCATATTTACTTCTGTTATTTGATTTTCAACATTTAGCGGACAATAAATAATACGACGAGGACTAAATTGCATGAGAGAACCAAGTCAAACTTCTGGTGAAAAACTATATATCGTTTGACCTTTCCTGCCTTGAGCGGAATAAGAACCTAATGCGATTGAGCAATTTACTAATATCGTGTTTACGTCAGTTATATTTACTGGAAATTCACCATCATACGTCAAAAAATTATCAAAACTGAAATAATTTTCATGTTTAAATCCTATCAATGACGCAATATTTTTTTGGTGATATAAAATTAACTGAAAAAAACATTTTTTACTTTTATTCTAGCTCGCAATGTTTTATAATTCGGTGCTAGCTCAAAATCATCTGCATTTCCTTTATTCGCTGTTATAAGTTCTTTTATTGTTTTATTCAGATCAGTTATGTTGTATGCGCCTTGCGGAATTTTAAATGATGTCCAAGGTTGAGATTTAGGTGGATGTATAATAATAATTTCAAGATCAGATTCTATGCTTGCTGCGCGAATTTCGTTTACTTTTTTATTAAGATCTTCAACATTCACCATAGCAATCTCTACGTCATTCCCCAATATTCTGGCTTTTCTCCAAACGTTGTCAGATAAATTTATGAATGTAAATTCATCATTTACTCCAGTCTTAACATGTGCCATGGCGTTCCAACAAGTGCATGAAATTAATCCAATTTCGTATTGTTTTTCACGATCTAGTTCTATTGGCGGAATATACTTTACTGAAAAGTTCGCGCTATCTTTATAAGATTGGCTGGAGTCGAGTAATAATGCTGCTGACGTTTATTATTATATTTTTATAAAATTAAGTCGCCACGATTAAGTCGCGGTGCAAAGTATCGTATTCGTCAGATGGTAATAAATTTCTCGATCTTAAATTATCAAGTATATCGATGATTTCATTATCAATTTCAGCACCAATATTTCCTGCTACTTTTGATGATATCAATAGCATTACTGTCCGATCATTTCAGTAACTGATGCGAATATTCTGACGTCTGTTCCCGGTTTTTTTTTCTTCTCTATTTCCTTCTGCACGTTTTCTATCAAATAAAACAAATTTTCTTTTAAAATGCCACCGCTTACCATAATCTTTTTCTCTACCATCATCCGCTGTTTCGAAAGCTATAAGCTATAACCCTTGTCTAATTCTATCAAGAAGTGGAAGTATCTCTTTCATTTTTATGGTTTTTTATAATCTTTTGTTAGCTTTTTCCAGCGTCTACTATTATCTTTTCTAACTTAACATTGAGTGCGTCAAATCTTTTCTTTTCCCATGTTTTTATATTATTAATATCATTTATATCATTTTTCTTTAAATTTCATTATATTCTTCATCTAATATAAATTAATTTGCTTTTTTTCTAAAAAATGTCTTTGCTCTCCAACCTCCATAAACCTTAAAGTAAGCTCACCAACTCTTTTTCGCTCCTCCTTAATATCTTTTAATTCTCCTGATAAATTTGCTAAAATATTTTTAACTTCTTGCGATGTTGATGTTGCTAATCGTCGTTCGAGTTCTAGCCAATTATTTATAAGCCGATCTATTTCAGCTTGCCTTGCAGCAGGATTAGCTATATATGCTACAAGTGCCTCAGCTAATCTACTTTTTTCTGCATCAAATCTCTCAATAATTCTTCCAGCAGCCGCCTCTTGTTGTTCTTTAAGTAATCCGAGTAAACCTTTCTCTTGTAATTGTTTAGCTTCTTCTTCTGAAAGTGGTTTAGTTTCGGGTTGTTTTCCAAGTAAAGCCTCAGTAACTGGTTTGAGAACTTTAGCTGCTATTTCTGCTGCAACAACTTGACCACGTCGAGCTTGCTGAACTGTTTAAATTTTGCCTGAGATTGCGCAAGCTTTTTTAGATTTTCGATATGTTTTCTGTACTTTGCTTGTCTTTCCATTAATTATATGCTATTTTCTATAAAATATTATTGTAGATAGTTTTCAATACAACATCGAAACATTTTCTTCTTATCATTTATTAACTTATCGAATAAAAAGAAATCATATCTATTTGCCGTTGCTTAACGATATAGTTCAATACATTTATCTTTTATTACATCGCCGCATTGTTCGTTCGCGATATTTCTAACGTCAATATTGTCAAGTCCTGGAAATAATATAAAACAACCAGTATTTCGCCTAATAAATCTGTCGACATTATAATATCCTTGAGCGAGATCAATAGAATTACATTTCTTATTTCGCGACAGTGAAAAATACGATCTGATTTTATTCATTTCCTTGTTTAGCGGAATATCGTCAAAAACAACTATTTTATGTTCAGACGAATCGAGTTGATTAACTGGAATAAGTTTTTCCGGTTGTTTGATAATAAAGAAATCCTCGCCAGATTCAATATTGTCACGAAGTTTCTCATTATAATTGTTAAGTAGCTCGTACTTATCTTGCTGCGGATTAATTGTGTAAATATAAACTCGATCGTAGTTAAAATTATCTCAGAGAAGTAAATTCATTAGCAAATTTGTTTTGCCAGATCCAGTTCTACCAAAAATAAGATAATGAAAATCTGGAAGCTCATTGTTATGTTTATGTTTCACCAACCGCTCTGTATCAAAGTTTAATAAAGACGATTTTGCCATTACTATTATGGTATATAATTTTATCAAGCAGTAAATAAATAATGAGCTTTTACTCAAAATTTGGAACAACAGTAGGAGATTCAGCGTCTGCTCAACAAGGTGACTTATCTAAATACGCAACTCTCGACCAACTCAAAAATGAAATTACTAATTATTAAATATCACGAGTGTAGATCAAAACGAAGTTGTTATTTTTCAAGATAAAGAAGGACGATTAAAAACGAGTAATATACAACTATCTGACATACTTGTACGAATTCCCACCGCGGTTGTTAATAATATAGTTACTTTTACTGACCAAGGTAAAATACAAGATTCGAGGCAGTCCGTTAACGATTATGTTAAGAAAGTTGGCGATGTATTTATTGGCGACATAATAATGTCAGGAAAAAATTGCCTATCTCGGAAACCCAACCGCAGATACAGATGCAACAACGAAAAAGTACGTCGACGATCAAAAATCTAAGTACGTGTCAGTGCGCGGTGGTATTATGCTTGCATTTCTGAATATGAACAACAATGGTATTACTAATCTTAGAGCACCAGAAACGGATTTCGACGCTGCAACTAAAAAATATGTCGACGAGAAAGAAACTCCAATAACGACTTCGTTAACGACAATTAATGATGGAGTTCCCGCATTTAGAACTGAGTTTTCCAATCACGTACAAACATTTCTAAATTTTCGTAGAAACATTAGCAGAACTAACAATGATTTTTTGGAACACCACCAACTGTTATCATTAATCTCACTGACATTAACACAAGACTTAACGATATCACAAGTGGCATTCCAAATATTATTCAAAAAACTGATCTCATTAAAATTCCTCACAAACAAATTAAAAATATTGTGTACACTGTAGCATGAGGAAAAGCAACCTGGTCGCAGAAAAATAACACTCTTAATCATATCGCGGATGTCACTGGTGTATATAGATTGTCTTTGTTAAGTAGTGCAAAGTTTAGTATATGTACAACATTTCCATGGCGTCATTCAACTGATGATTTTTCTGGAACTGTGTCTTTTTTGTTAAACAAAGATATTGAGGAAACGTTTATGCTGATAGCGGATAATAAAAATTTAACCGCAACTACTTATTGGTGGTGTATTGAATTTGTAGCTGAAACTCCAGAATTAGATACTTAAAAATATGTAAACAAATATTATATAATGAAAAAAAAAATATAGTTGATTTCAATCATATTTCAGAAAACATTCCGAAACAAGATGTTGACGCTCTAATGCAATATTACAGATACTATCATAAAAGTCTTTGGTGCGTCAAAAAAATGTTACAAATACTATACCAAAATACTGCGAGTAATATCATATCTGCCGCCACTAATGACCGGCTCTGGTATAATTTCAAGTGGGGCATCATTAAATCCGTTTTTGTTAATAATATCTGGTGTCGTCGGCATTTCTCTTGCAGCAGTGTGTAAAAATGTCGAACCTCGACTTACGACTAAAAGAAATGCTTGCCAAACAGCAAGTATAACCTATAAAAAATTACTCGATCAAATTCGATCTTATTTGCGTGGCATAAAATATGACATTGACGATTTAATACGCGAATTCCGCATTGTTGATAGTATGTTAACAGATATTCTGCCAATGAGAGTTAGCAAATACGAAAAAGATTATGATAAAAAGTAGATGTTTAATTAATTTTGTATAGCTTTAGTAATATCGTTATCGAATAATATATCAACCATATTGTCAATAAATATCAACACATCATCTGCCCATCCAGCTATTCTCACATCGCTTTCAACTGCGAATAACCACACTGATCCATATTTCGGCGATACATAATATCCCACCTTTTTAATGCAATCGCTTATTATTTTAGGTTTAATGCCAGTATACCCTGACACTGTTTTGATCGAATTAAATCTTTTACAACATCTATTTGTTAGATCAAATCCAACATGTCTGATTGACGTATTGTACATTATATATATATATATATATATATATATATATATATATATATATATATATATATATATATATATATATATATATATATATATATATATATATATATATATATATATATATATATATTTTATTTGTTTAATATAACATTTTTAACAAATAATTACTTAGTAGTAGTGAGGATTGATGTGTCCTTTATCAGAGACCCTCAGGTCACAAAACATATTTTTGTCAGAAAATGTGTTAGAAAAACCTTATCACGTAAAGGCATCATTTTGAGCTAACAAAGTCTGCTGACAAAAATGTTAACTTACAACGTCTTGGAAGTGCCGGGGGTCTCTGATACAATTATTACCCTGCCAAGGCAAGGTTATCGAAAATAACATATATTTGAATATTTAACAAATCAATAATTTAGAACATTTGCAAATACAAAAGCTAGAGACAGTGGTGTCAGATGCATTTATTGTCAAATTGTCTCACGTAATATCTAAATATTCACTGTCAAGAAATGCTTGGAACAGTCATATATGAAAATGATACAAATCAGCATGACAGCACAGGTAATTTGTCTCCGATCTGCCATATAGCACAGCTCATATAATAATCATTGGCACAAACGGAACCTCAACATTCATCACAGGCAGGTGAAAATTCAAGATCATTTTTGCGGCATATCAATCAACCTTACACTGCAACGGTCAATCTTACATTTGCACCTGATCATCTTCAACAGGCTGTTTGGTACTGACTGGATTTTGTGAGCCAATGGAAGAGGAGATTCTTGGATTTATTTCGATCTTTCATTAAAATGGAGTCTAATTTATCATTATCTTGTCATACTTGAACTTGAGAGTAGACACGGAGTGAGTGGTATTTGGCAGAAGGAGCTGTTGGAGGCAGGGACATCAACTAATATTTAACACAATTTTGTCAATTTCTTCAGGTACAACTATTCCATCTCTTTCTGTGGGCGCAGCAATGCATTCTACACCATAAGAACTCGTACATCTCCAGATCCATGTATCGAGTCACATCCAGTGCTTTCAAGAAATACTCCCAACATGTATATGAGTCATTCTTGTTCTTTATTTTTGATGAAGAAAACATTTTGTTGATAGTGAGCACTGTTATTGTTTCAGTGAATTGATATAGGTCTTCCTATATATGTGACATCTTTAACTGATGCAACCTTCTTATCAATTTAAAAAAAAAACAACCACTGAACAAATCCATTATTGCACATACGAACTGAATATGTTTTGAAGGGTCCAGTCCTTATTTCAAGGCAAACACTGCAGCACAACACACCCATTTAAATCATACATAGGAGGGATGTATTTTGAATGTTTTGCACTTTCTTATTTAATGAATCAACAAGTACTGTCTTGTTTGCGTATGTTACAGGATAGCAGCAATATTCTTACCTAAATTGTTTTTCCACGTCTGTTATTTTAATTTGCACCAACGAATACCAAACTTTAAAGGAGATGTTTAGGGTCAACATGGATAACTTTATGATCAACATAAAGTTTGATCTCGCAACTTAGAGCGATTGCCTGTTGATTCTTATTTAATGAATATTCGTAAATGTCCTGGATTTTCATAAGTTTTATATCTTGCTGACTTTGTTGTGGTATCCACGTTTACTATTTTCTGTGTCTCTGTAATCTCTCTCATTCCTCGGATTTAATATTTCCTTATCCTGATCACTGGTTTGCATGACAGATCATACAAATTCATGTATGACATGCTTGATTACAGTGCAAGTTAGCAGAACTCGCTCAGTTATGTGATCAATGGAGAGGCCGGCGCAAAATATCTCACTACGTCATTCATAATGGTACATTTTCATACAAATTTCATATACACTTTGATGATTTGCTTTAAGATTTTAAATTCTTTAAGATAGACATTTATATATACATGCATACACTCACTCGTTCTTGCTTCAGGCATCAAAGGATTGATTTGTCCGTCTCGAGATTCAAATTTAGTGTCATTTGTTGCTAATATTTCCTCAGTAAATGATTCCCAAGTCTCCCTTTTTAGACACTTCTTACAAATTCCAAGGTGTTAGGAAGTTGAACATTGATTGTAAAATAATAATACTCAATGCATCATCCACAATAAGGTGACTATCTTTTGGAATGGCTTTTCCAGTAAACATATATCTAACTTCGTTGCTGCCACAAACATTCTCAAGTATCTCAATGACAACAGCCAATTTCATGTGTCTAATACAAAATAGAGCAGGAAAAGCACATACAATTGCTAGCCCTAAGACCCTTCTTACCCCATAACAGGCATACATTCCTATCTTATACACCCTCAACCATCCTCCTATCCATTATCCAAGTGACATCTGCCTCAAACTATAGACCAGACGACGGCTAATAGTTTATCGATTGGGAAAATGTATCACATTGCAGAGACTTGGTTTTATTTTAAAAGCTTTTCTAAAATATAAGTAATGGAAATCCCAAAGAACTTTCTAGAAAGTACGTGATGGACATTCTAAAGATTGCATAATTTAAATCCTGAAGAACATTCTGTAAAGTACGTATGGAAATTCCAAATTTTACGTAACGAAAGTCCTAAGAAAATACGTAATGGAAATTCTAAAATAATGCTAAGAGGTGGGCAAAACTAATATCTGCTTTTATTCAGCAAGTGGTTGTGTATCTGATCAGGTAAGTCCTTTTTAATATATATATATATATATATATATATATATATATATATATATATATATATATATATATATATATATATATATATATATATATATATATATATATTGGATTATCGCCAAACAATGAATTAGTAAAAAGTCTTGAGGCATCCCAAGATGCTTTTAAGAAGAGAGTATGAAAAGTTCGTCAAGGACAACGTGTTGCATAAGAAGAAATCACCAAAATTTTTAAACATACTACCGACGCTCTACTTGGTAAACAACCAGATATATATGTGTTATCTCCGGAAGAACTAAGGAAGGTGCAAAGAAATGGTTTATTAGGTCTACTCGGAGAAAAAAGCAAAATAGGAAACGAAAAATGTAAAATAACGTTTAGACATATTGCTGATCCTGCCTCACGACAAGTTAAACTTGATAGATTAATAAACAAATTTCTTGAGATACAACAATCTATTGCAAGACTGACGGTTAATCCATACGAGTTAAGAAGATTGGTACAATATTTATCAGGATGAACTAAGGAATTAACTGACCAACAGTAAACAATGCGTAGAAACTCTAAAAACGGATAATATTTGCTATAAACAATGATAATTCAAGACTAAATGATGGCGAATCTATCGAACTTGTTAAAAAAATATCTGAAAGAAAAATATCTTGGCAACATTAGACAATACAGTAATGATAACAATAAAGAACTATAATCAGTTTTATTGGATAAAATTAAAGACCATTCAACACTTCAACAACTAAAGACATGGTTGTTGTCGTCGTTGTCGTTGTTAAATATAATATCGTCTTTTATATAAACAACAGAGTTGTGTTTATCTGTGACTATAACATCTCCACGATTATAGTGCCGATAAAATTATCGTACGCGTAAATATCAGCAAGTCGTATCAAGTCCAAATTATACTATATTTTTATCTAATATACAAAAATGAGATAACTGAGGAAATAAAGTATAATAAATTACAGAGAATTAGCTGAAGCAGTGAAAAAGTGTTTGTTCTTATTCTGTCGTCTTTGACGAGATGCATGGTGATTCTAATAAAATTCTGCTGATACAGCAGAAAACAAATTGACGATAGCGCAGTAGTAAAGCTAAAATTGAATAAAAAAGATGTTTCAATGTTTGCTCATAACTATCTTAATAAACCTGAAATTCAAAATATAATTAATTGTCGTTTTTGAATATGATTCTGTCATCGGTTGATATTGATCTCGCCGTATTTATTAGTCCATCTGCGTGTATTGCAGAAGGAGTTATTCACGAAAATTATAGTTCTTCATATGTTTCAAGATGTATTGAAATAGTAGGTCTTTTAAGAATTTTAAAATTAAACCATCACTTAGTCCTCTTCTGGCATTTTTCTTGCTGAGTAACAAGTTCGAAATTTTCAAGACCATTGTCTGTTTTAATTTTGTAAACGTGGTCTATTACCAAAACATTAGATATATGTTTATTAAATACTTCGTAAATAAACTATGTGATAATTAATCAAACCTATATGTTAGTGTTCCTTTAACATTTACTATTAGATAACCAATTGATCTCATTCTACCATCATCTTATGAAATGTATTTAACTTTGTTCACATGATGCAAAATAAACTTTAGCTAATGATATTATTAGGTTTGATACATTAAAATATATATTGGTGATATGCTTTAAATGAGAGTCTTTCAAGACAATTAACAACGTTTACTGTTTTCATACTTAATGCAAACATGTATAAAACCTTAAGATACAGATACTTGATAGAATAAGTTGCATCGTCTCCTAAGCATACATATAATTTTAAATGTTTTAATATATTTCTTAACATATTTCATTCAAAAAGGATGTTTTGAATCTGTATGAGTTAAACATGATCGAAATAAATTTCATATATAGCTTATACATTCTTCCAGCAAAATACTAGTCAAAAACGAATACCCTATCGTATATGTATGCATATGCATTTTGTTCATGACTACTATTACAAAAAACATATGATCAAATATAAAAAACAACTGCTCACAAAATTAGTATATTCACAAAATACATATTCACTGATTTATCAAAATTGTCCTCTCGATAAATTTGAGTTTTTGTTCTGATATATAGTCTACCTACTATTACACTGCTTTTGCGATCAATGGTTTAAAATTAAACTCATTAACATAAACTTAAAAATACATACATGGATTTTTCAAAATTATATTTGATAGATACACTAGTTCAGACTACAAACAATTAAATAAAAGCATAAAAGTATCCAATGAAATATCTGCATTAATTGTTTTTGAAATATATTTTCAAAGCTAAATATGATTACTTAGTATCTATCTATCTCAATTCATGAAAATTCGTAAGAAAAGATAATCAATCACATTTTTGAGTTCCAGTTTCTACTGCGTCGTAGTATTATGTTAAATGAAACGTATATATATATATATATATATATATATATATATTTATATTTATATATATATATATATATATATATGTATTTATATATATATATATATATTTATATATATATATATGTATATATATATATATATATGTATATATATATATATATATATTTGTATATATGTATATATATATATATATATGTATATATATATATATATATATATATATATATATATATATATATATATAGTCAAACAACTATTCGTTCTTGTTTTGTATACTTTGCGGGGTTAAAATCTTTGATTAGAGTTTACATTTACATTAAAATATATATGAAATTAATTATTTATAGTACTCATTACAATTACAAATAGTTACATCGACGTTTGTACTAAACAAATACTTTGGGATTTCATAGAACTCGACCTCACACACGTAAACACACGTATATATATATATATATATATATATATATATATATATATATATATATATATATATATATATATATATATATATATATATATATGTATGTATATATATATATATATATATATATATATATATATATATATATATATATATATATAAATATATATATATCTATATATATATATGTATATATCTCTATATGTATTTATATGTGTGTGTGTGTGTGTGTGTGTGTGTGTGAGAGAGTTTCGAGAGCGAACGACTAAATTAGATTCGTTCAAAATTACTTGGATATATATTTATGTCATAGAAATTTCAGTGTGATGAACTGAAATGTCAAGTAAGACTTAAAAAGATATCAAACATTCCAGATATTCTGAGTTTCTTTTACACATAGATAAACCTAGAAAAGAAAAAAAAATGATAAAGGAGAATTAAGATCAGGGATTATGCAAAAATGGGACAAACGTGTGTTATAATCGTTCCTCTTACAAGGTGACATCGTATTTGAATATCAATAACAAGGGTCTATATTTAAACTATGAATATCAATGTTAACAATTTTGACAAGTATGGCGAAGTATACGAATAAAACAAGGATTGTTCTGTTTATCAAATGCCACATGCATATTTCTGAAACGGAGTAGTTGGTGGTACCATTTATACGGTAAATTAAAGTAGTTTTATTCCAAGCCATTAATCACAATCTTTGTATTTGAAAACGTTGTCCGGACTGTGACACTGTATTAAATGCAGTGTTTTAGCTATCTTTCAGTAAATAAATATCGTTTGGTGGACAATTACACATTTTTAAAATTTGCTAACTCCTACCTTCTTGTATAGTGGGTTAGTCCAAAGCCAATGATTTAGAACTCTACCTAGGTACTTAGATTGTATAGGCATGATTATACCAGGCAAACTTATAACTTTGCAGATTGCGGAGATATGTCTGTTTATATATTTGGAACCAACATATAAGAAAAGGTAAGGTGAGTCATTTGTGTGAATTTTGTTTTGTTGTCAAATTTAACTTCATAATTTACACAAAGAAGGATCCATACAGCTGCTCACATTAACATAAACATTTTTTTTTGTTAACTTTAGCTTAGCTAATGAAAAGGTTCATATAAAAATTGTTTACTGAATATGACTCTTTCCAACAACTTAATAATAAGGAACAAAGCTGAACATGTGATTAGAAGGACGTAAATGTCATTTATACGAGTTTCAAGAAATCTTCAAGCAGTGTATATGACAATAATTTAAATGAAATAGGAATTAGAACAAGGAAAGAATTTTTAGAGCTATTGGCATATTTTTAAAATATTGCTCTATTTCAGAAGAAAGCCTTTTTTACGAATCCTGAACTCTGTGTCAATAAATATCAAAACCATCTTCCATCTCTTAAACCAAAATAATTCTGAAAGCTTCTAGTAAAACATGTTTAATTAAAATATGTTTTCTTAGGGCTATATTTCTGTTCTCGTTTGACTTTGCCTTAGATATCGCGCATCTGAGTAACTGTACAAGTATTTCATTTACTTACTAATATCAATTTATATGTCAATTTATAACTCTGTTTTGATACCCTCATAAACAAAATAAATGACGGTTTATCTATTCAATCTAGTTATATTAACATTGTATCTGTTTTATCGTAGATAGTTTTAAAGGAATACAATATAAAGCCGTAACAAATGAACATTATTTGTGTTCATTCTCATAGTGCTGATTAAGGATGATATTTGGAAAATGCTCTTTACTGACATACTTAAAATTCAATTATATTTATCAATGCAGCATGCTTCCTAAAATTAAAACCATGAACGACAAAGTTAGTAATGCTCTGAAGAGAACATAGGAGGATATTCAATGTAATAGCTTATCTTATATAGTCTCAGATTATAAAAAACGAATTTGGTCATTTTAGAAACATACATACATACATACACACACATGCATATATACTCATACTGTTAGGTGAATATGCATGTATAAAACTGTCAAGAAAAGAGTGAAGTAAACAAGCTTCGTAAAATTTAACAAATTGATTTATTTCCCTAGAAAAACAAAGTAAAGTGATAAGAAGGACTTACAGTTTGCGAATCAAATCCAAACACGATCAATAATTATAAAGATAAATCATATCAATGCAAAGTCCTAAATAAATTACAGTTGAAATCCCTATGAAATTCAAGATCGAATGCGATGCAGTATGTCGTAAAAATCAAGGTATTTTCATGTCAAAAGTTTCTCGTTGTCTCACAAAGAATAATATTCCATTTTGAAATTACGAATTACTTTTAACAATTGTGTATGAGCATTACATTTGTAAGAAGCATATATATATATATATATATATATATATATATATATATATATATATATATATATACATATATATATGTATATATATATATATATATATATATATATATATATATATATATATATATATATATATATATATATATATATATATATATATATATATATATATATATATATATATATACTTTTGTTTGTTTTACAGATAAATTAATTAATTAATTAAGAAAATAAACATTCAACTCAAGCTGGTCATAACAAAACACCTTTTAGCTTCCCAGATGGGAGTCATGTCATATTTTACCCAAAGTGACGAAGAAACATTGATGCCAATTATCACGTGGATTAGTATGGTCCTAACTGAAGTCAATGATTGCTACTCTGAGAATAAAATAATAATAAAAAGTTGATGACTCCTGGGTTTCTCTGATTTCTGAATCAAAGTCAATAATTATATTCAATATTTTAATATATAAGCTGTTTATCAGGTCATACAGAACTGAATCGAATTTGTAAACCAATTTATCAAATCTAGTATACATAGGCATCAACAGAAAAAAACTATGGAATAAAATCAAAATCAAAACATAAAACTAACATATAAGTAAATTACAAAATTCATAACACTTCAACCTATAAAAGGAAGTTAAAAAATGATATTATTTAGCTTTCTTCTACATGATATTATTTAAATGAGCTCAAACGAAATTTAAGAAGAACTATTATGAATCATAAAATGTATTCTTTAAATAATATTTATATTTAGAGCAAAGTACATCTGCTATTAAAGTGAATTTTCCCTTGATGTTACTCATGTTATTATTATAACAACAAAGTCGACCTTAATAATCTCTGATTTTGAAATTCATCTTGCTGATGATGTTCTAATGCCAATATCAAAGCCAAACATTTCTTCTCGATTGTTGAATAATTTGTTAGGTGCTTGTTTAATATCTTTAAAAAATAGCACACTGGATTTTCAATACCATTTATAACTTCTTAAATCAATACTGCTCCAACCCCAATATCACTTGCACCAGCAGACAGTTTAAATAATTCATTGAAATGCACAACTGTAAGGACTGGTGCACTCTTAAGAATGGCTTTTAAATTATTTAAATCTCTCTGACATTTCATTCCAAAAAAAACTTGGTTTTCGTGCTCAACAAATATCTATGGGATTCAGCAATATTAGAAAAATTGGGACACAATTTCCTGTAGTATCTAGCCATACCTAATTTGGCATCAATTGCGTTCTATTAATATTCACGGGGAATTCCTAGATAGTCTCGACCATACAATCTATTGGTTTAACTTCTCCATGTTACACGAGATGTTTTAGAAATGTTACGTAACCACGGCAGAGCTTGGACAAATTAATAATCAAACTTACATCAGTGAGTCTTTCAAGGAATTCCCGAACTGTTGCTAGATGTTCTTTCCAAAATATCGTTGTAGATGATGATATCATCGATGTCAGTATCACAATTATCTAGACCAGACGTAATCATACTCATTGAACGCTGAAAAGTATTTGTAGAACCCTTTATCACAAACCGTAAATCTTTCTGTTGATAGAGTCCATCTGGAGTAAAGAATGCCGAAAGTTCCTTTGCCTGTTCTATTTTTGGAATTTGCCAAATTCCTTTCAAACTTTATAACTTGGTGACATACTTTGCATTTCCAATTTTATCAATGAAGTCATCGATTTATGGTATTGGAAAAGAATATGTGTTAGTCCCAATGTTTACATTCTTATAGACAGTGCACATACGGAAAGTTTTATCTGGATTTGGAACAAGTATACATGATGAACTCCAGTTATTCTACTGGGCTCTATGAAATCATTCTCCAACAAATTTCCTTTTTCAAGTATTCCTGTTTGAAAGGATTCCTCTTTTATAGGTGTTCGTTTACAGGTTTAGAATTTACAATTTCAACGTCATGAAAATTGTATTTGTTCTCGTAAAAACATCTGAAAACAAGTACTCATATTCAAAAAATAACTCTTTAAGTTCATTAAATTCTTGTTGCAAATGTGAATGTCTATGGTCCAGATTATTCATAATTTCTGAATTCCGAAGACTTGCGACTCCAAAAGAGTGTGACAGCATTCATTTTCTCAGATTCTAAGTGAAATGGACTTGTACAAAAAATTAACAGCAACTTTTATGTAATACTTGTTCAGGAGATAATGTTTCGAGTGTTACAATACTAACTCTTATATGATGCAACAGAACGGAAGTGAAAACAAACGTTTAAGTAAACTTCTGCAAACATATTCACTTACTATTTATTGGAAAGAAAACGGTCTATCCAATTCCATTATCGCAAAGTAAATCGCGAAGTAAATTTTATTCATTTCCTAAGCTGGAACAGTTCTCATGCAATCAGCTGCTTCAACTCCAAAACCATAGTTTTATCTTTATAGACAATACTGCAGTTGGTGGTGCACTTCTTAAAAACCACAGTACACATTTGAATATTCTTTTGGAACATATTCACATATTCAAACATATTTATTTCGTATATATATATATATATATATATATATATATATATATATATATATATATATATATATATATATATATATATATATATATATATATATATATATATATATATATAATACACCGTCAATAAAAACCTTTTATTTAGTGCAATTTTTTTAAAATTTACTTGCAACCTGTATTTGTGTTTGTTCAATAAAATCCTTTATCGTAAGGTAATACTAACGATTATTCCATCAAATAATTCTTTTTAAAGTGTAGATATAACCTGTACTCAGATGCTACTAAAACTACTATCCTTTTATCAAGATTTTAGATTCTATCAAACTATCGTGTCGTCATGTGCATCATCTCTGAAAATAAAGAAGGTAGTTTTAGTTTTTTTTAAGTTGTTTTTTTTTCTGTTTGTCAGTGGAAGATCAACTATATACTTAGAATCACATGGTACTGTCACAAAAATCAAATGAATAAATATGAACGGCTAATTGCTTCCTTTCAAAACTAGTGTTCTATGACCTATTTAAACTCATTATATAAGAATGTATGATTAAATTGTCCTCTTATCAAATGCATCTTTCCCATATGATTTAACATATCTGTATTTGAATTATTCTGAACAAGGTTCGTTGCAAAGAGATGAAATACGATATAAACTTTATAAAGTAATCTAACATAACATTGTTTGAGATTGATTTACACAGAGGTAAATAGAGAATATAATGAAGGTTAATAGCTAGGGTCAACATACGAGAATATATACATATGGAATTATTGTGCTATTTTCGTCGCTGTCGTTGAGTTGGTCGGTAAATACAATATTGTATTTCGTCAGTATTGTTGTTCAGGAGGACGCATATTACATTTTCAGGTAGAATACAATGCCCTAAATTTAGAAAGTTTGCAAATTTTGACAGGTTCGGCGACATATGCATATTTAAAATATCGTGTGGTAATTCCTCAAAAGGAGTAATTGCTTGTACCAATTGTAAGCCTATTAGGGATGTTTTACTCAAAATTATCTTTCATGGGATCAGGGTTTAGAAACGTTGTTCTAACTGGGTATTCTCTATGTCCAGTGCACAGTATCAGACTTTTTATTATTTATATTAATATCTTTGGTGCAAAAGAAAAGGAAATCATTGCACATTTTCAAAATAGGCTAACGGGTAACTGTATATTCAGATTTTAACCTAAACACAAATATTTCAATTACATTTAAATGCTATAATTGAAGTATAATTCTGTATATTGTTACTTATATATATATATATATATATATATATATATATATATATATATATATATGTGTGTGTGTGTGTGTGTGTGTGTGTATGTGCGTGTGTTTGTGTGTGTGTGTGTGTGTGAGAAAGAGAGAGTTCTTTGAAGCTATCAGAGAGAGAACATCAATGTGTATGTTGTGTCTCCTTTTGGTCATGTTGGCAAAATCACTACATAATTTACATGAATATATATTTTTTTACAGCGGCACAAACAATTCACACCATTATAAATGTCTGTTAAGAAGGTTCTAATACAGTTTTGATTGTCTTTGTATTGAGTTCATAACAAACAATTAAGAAAGAAGGTCAATACGACTTGATTTATAAGACGTACACATCATCTGACTAGTTTCAACTCGTTTTCAAGCAATTTGATATACCAATGCTATTTGTATATCCAAATTCTAATCCGCCCATAAGCATAATATTATGCATATATAAAGATTCTAGCAAGAAATTAATCATTAGTGGCATATAAAAATAACGTTGAAAGTTGTAATATTCTTGGATCTTTATATGGATTCGTACGCTCTTTCCTTGGGATTTATATACAGGGTGTAAAACTCATACAAACTTTCGCACCAGTTCGATATTATGCAATAAATAACTTGGTTACGTCGTACACATACTGTAATGTATTAATCGTTTGATTTGTTGTTGTTCCTTAAACATAATATAATAATAGTATAGGTAATTTGAGATTCCTTTCTCAGACACACTCCTACCCCCAAAAAACGTTATACGTTAACATTTCTATCAGCAGCCCTTTTCAGCTCAGGATGATGACTTTCTTATGATAATGATTTTCTAACATATTTCTGACCAATATATGCTTGTCTGGGTAAGGCAAAACATATATATATATATATATATATATATATATATATATATATATATATATATATATATATATATATATATATGTGTGTGTGTGTATGTATGTATATATATAATGTCATTCAATCTGAAATTGTTGTATTTGATGTAACAAACTGATTTTGTAAACGATTTAATTCAATCAGTTTTTTAAGCTGTTTCATACTCGTAAATCAGTAATGAACCCTAAATATATTTTTAATAAATGTGTTTGTAGCTGCGTGTCATTTTTCTAAGTAGTCTTTAGCTTAAGTTTAGATAAAATTTTACGTTACTCATATTTTTTTTTGATATTTTTTCATACTTGCTAACCCTAATTGGTAGAATATCTGTTAACATATTATCAATAATACGAAATTCACGTAAAAAATCATCCATATTATATTTGACTCCTCGTAGGTAAGACCGTATCTGGTCAAGTAGTTTCTTGTAAGTTTTTATTCAAAGTCTTGGTTCTATTTTTTTACACGCCGCTGTAAGTGAAACACCAATATCAGATATAATTAACAAAAAAGGATTTAACGATATCCCTCTTGAAATTATACCGGAACTCGTCATTAACAATGGTAGATATGATATTACTCGAAGGATCTTGTTGTAGTATTTATAACATTTTTTAACGCACCAATGTTTTTTGTGATAATATTTGTAGTATTGTATTAGTGCGTCCACATCCTGTTCTGAAATATCTTTTGAAATACGATTAAAATCAACTATACGTTTTTCATTATAATATTGGTTTACATAGTTATGATAAATCAGCTACAAATTCCAAACACCACCGATAAGGACCTATAAAATTTTTATCAGTTGTTTCAAGTACAAATTCTTCCTCAGAATTTTTGTTTAATATTACAGATATCATTCCAGATAAGTCATCATCATATGAATGACGCCATGATTTAGTAATTATTTTAAACTTTACAGTGCTAAACACTGACACTCTATACATACCAGTAACTTCTGTAGTGTGTTCGATAGATTTGTTTTGTGGTGTCCATCCAATATAACCATATGCAATAGTATACACAATATTTTTTATCTGTTTGTGAGGAATGATACTCGTTTCCTCAGCAATATTAGGAATTTTACTAATAATATTATTGAGTTTTGTGTTAATATCATTGAGTTTTGTGTTAATATTAGCGAGTGTAATGTCAACAATTGATGGATTTCCAAAAAATTCATCTCTAATTCTGTTTATGTTTCTGCGAAAACTTAAAAATATATTTACATGACTAAGATACTCATTTTTGAGTGCTGTGATTTCATTATTGATTGAAACGTCCTGATCATTGACGTATTTTTTAGTGACAGCATCCCCGTCCTCAGTTGGGTTTCCAAGATCTGTAATCTTGTTTTGTTTCATAACAATATTTCCACTTGGATTTCGTACAACTACATCTGACAGTTTTACATTACTCGTCTTTAATCGTCCTTCTTTGTCTTGGAAAATGACAACTTCATCTGGATCTACGCTGGCAATATTTAGTAAATTATTGATTTCATTTTTAAGCTGATCAAGAGTTGCATATTTGGAAAAGTCACCTTGATAACCTTTTGTGGATAAATCTTCTAATAGTGTTCCAAATTTTGTATAGTAGCTCATTATTTACTATCCTAGATAAAATTATCAACACTAGTTTAATATTATACAAAATGGCAAAATCATTGATACTAAACTTTGATACAGAGAGACTAGTGAAGCACAAACATAACAATGAACTTCCTGATTGTCATTATATTATTATTGGGCGAACTGGATCGGGGAAAACTAATTTACTTATGAACTTACTTCTTGGTGATAATTTTAACTACGATAGAGTTTATATTTACACAATCAATCTACAGCAAGATAAATATGAGTTAATAAATGAGTATAATGACAAGCTTCGTGATGATCATAAAGCTGGCGAAGATTTTTTTATAATTAGGCAGCCAGAAGATCTTATTCCAGTCAATCAACTTGATGCAGATAAACATAAGATAGTAGTTTTTGATGATATTCCGCTAAATAACATGGAGATGAACAAAATAAGATCATATTTCTCACTGTCACGTAACAAACAGTGTAATTCTGTTTATCTCGCTCAAGGATTTTATAATGTTGACAGGTTTATTAGGCGAAATACGGGTTGTTTTATTTTATTTCCAGGACTGGATAATGTTGACGTTAGAAATATTGCAAGCGAGCAATGCGGTGGCGTGACAAAAGATAAGTTTATTGAACTTTACCGTAATGCTACAAAGATAAATCTAACTTTTTCTTGTTTGATAACCTTACAAATGATCCAACTAAAATGTTTCGCTGTTGTATTAACAGTTACTTATAGTAAAGCGTTTCAATTTTATAAAATTTATAATTATAATAATGGACAAACGAGCAAGATACAGACAACACATAGAAGATCTAAAAAAACTTGCTCAATCTCAGGCATCACTTAAGCAAAAAGTACAAGAAGCACGACGTGGGCAAGTAACTCCTACATAAACAACAGCTACAATTTTCAAGCCGGTTACTGAAGCATTATTAGGTAAACAACCTGAAACTAAACCACTGTCAGAAGAAGAACTTAAACAACTGCAGGAAAAAGGTTTGGTTGGTATTGTTAGAGAACAACAAGAAGCAGCTGCTGCAAAACTTGTTACTAGATCTGATGAAGAAAGAAGAAAACTGATTGAGGCACTTACAGCAAATATAGCTGATCCTGCGGTTAGACAAGCTGAAACAGATCGATTGATAAACAATCCGCTGAAACTTGAGCGAAGATTAGCAGAGTTAACAACGCAAGGAATAACAAATATTATAACAAGTTTATCAGGAGAAATAAAAGATCTCAAAGAGGAGCAACAAAGAGTCGGTGATCTTACTGTAAAGTTTATGGAAGTTGGAGATCAAAGACTTCATTTTACAAAAAGAGCAAATGATGAGATAAAAGGTAGTGAATATGATGATTTTTTAAACAAAGAAAATATAATAGATATTAATAATACAAACAAGTGGACTGATGTAGAATATCAAGAATTACTCGATAGATTAGATGTAATATTTAATGACAGAGTTACTGCTAAAGATGAAATAAACACGGTTACAAAAATTGATGATATGCTTCCACTTTATGATAGAATGAGAAACGGTGTCATTGCTCTCACGTTTAAAAAAACAGCAGAAAATAGCAGAGCAAAACCTTTTGGTAAAGGGTGGAGTTTTAAAAGAAAATTTGATAAACTCGACAAATCTCGTGTAGAAAAATATAGAGAAGATAAAACAGGAACTGGTGTAAAAGTATTTACTTCAACTACTGAAATGATAGGTAGATTAATGTTATTAATATCATCAAAGGAAGCTGGGAATGATAGTGTTGAACTTGATAATGAAATTATTGACATACTTGATCATCTAAGATCGAGTGAATTATTAACATCTGACGAATACGAAACTTTACACCGCGACTTAATTTTATAAAATGATATAATATAAAAGGAATGCAAACAACATTATTACTAAACTCTAGCGAGTCTGCAGAAGATAGCGCAAATTTTTCAGTAAATTATATTCCACCTATAGAACTAGATCCTGCAAAACAATATGAAATTGGATTAATTTCTTGTACTTACTGGAATGCTATGCCTAACGTGAAAACTGATGTTAATGATGAAATGTGGTTTACTTCATTTACAAGTACTTCAATATCTACAACAAAATAAAAATTCCACAAGGAGCTTATAATATTGAAGATCTAAACAAGACGATCAAAGAGCTCATAACAAAAGCTGGCGGTGTGGCTGATGATTTTGGATTAGCTGCTAATTATAGTACATTACGAGTTAGGATGACTTTGAAAAATATGTTAATCAATCTTGGATCAAAAGAAAGAGGTATTAGACAACTGTTAGGATTTACTAAATTAGATTATAATGCACTTAATCAGCCTATTACATATGACAGTGAACTGTCAGTAAATATAACAGAAGTAAATATGATATTAATAAACTGCTCTATTGCTTCTGGCTCTTATACATCAAAAGGTAGGAAAGGTCATACGATTTACAGTTTCTCACCCGAAGTCCCGCCAGGTTCTCTCCTGCAAATAACTCCACGAGATATTATCTATTATCCTTTAAATGTGGAAGATCAAATATCAAGTATAAGGATGCAGTTGACAGATCAATCAGGAAAACAGTTGAAATTGAATAATGAAGTTGTAACTTATTATATACATCTACGTGAGCAAAAGTAAAAATTATGCAACATCAAATATAATGAAACAAAGAAAAAAAGTTTATCGAAGAAAAATAGTAGGAGGATTTTTTGGAAATATATTCACTAAAGTTATTGAAAATATTCCGGGTATAGCAAGTAAAGTTGCACCAATTGCTATTGACGCTGGTAAAGCTTTTGCAACTGGGGCTGCATCTGCCGCTGGGACTGCGGTGGGACAAAAAATAGCTAATAAAATAAAAGGAGATCCACCGACTGCATCTGAAATAAAACAAGCTATCTCAGAAATCGCTCCAACAAAAGAAACTCAACTGGGGCTGCATCTGCCGCTGGGACTGCGGTGGGACAAAAAATAGCTAATAAAATAAAAGGAGATCCACCGACTGCATTTGAAATAAAACAAGCTATCTCAGAAATCGCTCCAACAAAAGAAACTCAAAAAGCTATGATAACAACAACAAAAAACTATTATCACCAAAGGGCGAGCAGATCATACAAAAATTAATATCTAAAGTAACAGTGCCGCAATAAAATTTTATATAATCTAATAAAATAAAATGTCTGCTAAAAATTATCTCGAGTTAACAGAAACTTATGACATCGACAATGATGTGACAGAATTCGAGTTTGTTGAGTATCTTGATGAAAATTCTAACGAACCAAATAAAGCTGGTATTAGAACCTTTAACACCAGAGACGAAGATGTATTTCTACTGCCACATAAGGCTATGCTAGAAGTTCGTGGTCAGATTATGACAGTAGCCAATCCATCTGCTGCAATTGCAGTTGGAACAGAAGTAGCTCTTATAAATAATGGCTGGTGTTTATTCAAAAGTGCTAGATATCAACTAGGCAATCAAACTATAGAAGATATTTCAGGTCATCTACAAGTTGCAAGTACAATTTTAAATATTATTTCGTTTTCCGACGATTACTCGAGATTAACTGCAACTAATATGATGTGGTTTAAAGATACTGGACGGGGTATAGCTGAATCAACAGAATTTCTAAAGAGAGTCGCTATAGTACACGGAGCTAATGCTGATGCAAATGCTGGAATTGTGAGAGATTTTCTCATTGCTAATGCAGACGCGCTAGGTATTGACGCACCAGGTGCAGCTGCTAATGCAGACGCCACAAGAGTTTCTCTTATAGCAGCTTTTAATAATCTAAATATAACACCACCAGCTGCAGATGCAAACGGTACTGCGATGTTAAATTTACTTCTTAACACACTTGACGTGAGAAATCCACGTTATAACGAAGGCTTTGCTAGGCGAAGAAAACTTGCAGCAGGATCACTTCAAATTACAATGATGCTTCCGCTAAGCCCAATTTTCGGATTTTGTCGCGATTATGATAAAGTATTTCGCGGAGTAAAACATACTCTTATTTTAGATCGAGCAGACCAAAACGATTGCTTGTTTAGATCTGGAGGGGTACATTTTATCATAAACAAACTCGCTTTGTGGATGCCATGTATAACACCATCAATCACTAAAATGTCAGAATTAAATAGTACGCTTGATAAACATACAAACAGAATTTACTTTAAGCAGCATAAGATATATCAGACAGCGGTTCTAAATACTACTGCCTACACATGGATGGTCACAACAACATCAAGCGAACAACTGCCGAGAAATATCTTTGTCGTATTTCAAGAACAAGCCCGACGAGGTAACCAACAACAAAATAATGCAGTATTTGATCACTCTAATGTCAGACGAATATACGCTAGATTAAATTCAAAGCAATATCCAGAACGAGCTATCGAGTGCAATTTTGCTGATGATGCTAATAAAAATATTTCTCGACCGTACATGTACCTGCTTGACGCAATACAAAAATAGCAAGATGTTGAAGATGGAACTCAAATATCAGCAGAGGAATTTCGTACGCTTTATCCTATATTTCATTTTGATGTTAGTAAACATAACGAGCGAGCTGTAGACAGCACAGCGGATATTGAAATTACCTGGACACTTGGGGCGGTTCCAGTAGCGCCGTTATACGTATACGCATTAGTGATTAGTGATAGATTTATCACAGTAGATTCTATTGGAGGTAAAATGACAGTTCAAGTTTAATCTACAGTTGTTATATAAAATGATAAAGTATATTGTAAAAGAAGTATATTTGACTGATGGCCAAGTTAAAAAATTAGTAGCTGCTATTGCAAAGCGAGAACAGGTATCATTAAAAATCAATCCTAATATTTCTGATGGTGTTTTAACAAAATTAATGCTAACAAAACATCAAGTAAAGAAGTATGATCGTAAAAAAACTTTTGTTTTAAATTTGAGTGCTGCACAAATGACAGCGATGGCAAAAGAAGGTGGTTTTCTTGGTCCAGCATTATCAGTATTAACTAGTACAATAATACCTAAAATTTTACCAGTCTTAGGCACATTAGGACTAGCAGCAGCGACTGGAGCTATATTTTTCGCAACGAAGAAAGCAGTCGCAGGTAATGGTATCATTCGTGGAAGTGGAATAAAAAATTGTAAATTTTATGTAAATAATATATTATAATGCCACAAAAGAAAAAGAAATCGCCAACAACAAAAAAAAAGAAAATAATAAAAACAAAATCGCCAACACTAAAATGCAAATGCATATGCAATCAACCAAAACAAGGATGATTTATTCCGATCGCTTCACTTTTGGCGGGACTAGCGGGAAGTCTGCTGCCAAATCTTTTAAGAATCGGACGTGGTCTAACATTACCGGGAACTCGACCACCCCGTTTAGTACTTTTGATATCATTGATAAGTTAAAAGCTGTTCCTGGATTTCACGGAGTTTATTCTAAAGATGAACTCGCAGCAATAAAATCACCGTCAGCTGTAAGTTCGTGTGTTATTAATATATAAGATTTCGATGACGGATCCGGCACGCATTGGGTAGCAGTTTATAATAATAATTATTTTGACTCGTTTGGACTTCCTCCAAGCGATGTAATAAAAAAGTATATGAACAAATAATTTAAAAAAATATATTATTCATCAAATCAACTCCAACCTGTTGGAACGTCTGCTTGTGGATATTATTGTATTATGTTTATCCAACAGATGAGCAGAAATGTTAATTTTCTAAAATTTATTTTACAGTTTGACAAGCATCCTTCTCACGCTAATGATGAGATCGCAATAAATTTTATCTAAACTTAAAAATAGAATAATGTCAACATACTGTCTCAAGTGTAGAACTAAAACAGAAAATATTAATGAAACAACAGAAAAAACAAAAAACAACAGGATAATATTAAAAAGTTTTTGTGCAGTCTGTGGAAAAAGAAAAAATATGTTTTTAAAGAAAGTGTCCCCAGCGACAGTATCCTCAGAGATGTCGCCAGCGAAAAATTCGCTAGGATCTGGTTATCCTGATATTATTTTAGTCGACGACTTGAAATATAGAATGATATGCAACTGTGATTCTGACAGAGTTTTGTGTCTTGAACAAAATAAAATTATCGCATACTGTCAATGTTGTAACAGCAGAGAAATAATAGGGTCAGGTATAGATATACATAAAATTATTGGAAAATTACCAAAACCAAAAGGCGGTTGGACATTGCCAGGTCATCGGTATACTGGTCCGTGGAATCCGCTAGATCAACAACTAGATGAAAACGACAATCCGTTGCCAGGCCAAGAGCCTTATAATCAAGTGGATGCAATAGCGATGCGTCATGATATCTGTTATCGTGATCATGAAAACTCAAAATCAGATTGTGATAAAGTAATGTTAGACGAATTACGTGATATGGAGCCAACAAATCTACGAGAACGTTTTGATAGAAGATTTGTTCAGGGAATGATAGGAGCAAAATATAAACTCGGACTTAAAAAAAAAATTATACGATGATCTGACCCATGCACAGACCTAAGAAAAAAGTTCCCACGACGTAAAGTTGTCGCTAATGGTGTAGATGATATCTGGGCAATAGATTTGGTGGATGTATCCAATCTAGATTAGTTTACAGTTGGCGCTGATGGTGCTCCAAAAAGGTATTTGTTTAATGTTATAGATGTTTTTAGCAAATACGCTTTCAGTGTACCTGTTTCGGATAAGACAGGGACTTCAATGATTGATGCGCTAAAACAAATAATAATGAGTGTAGAAAGAAAACCAAATAACATCTGGACTGATCACGGATCCGAGTTTTTTAACAAAAAGTTTGAACAGTTTCTAGAACAAAATAATATAAAAAAATACGTTACAGGAAACGAAGGTAAAAGCGTTGTTGTCGAGAGATTTAATCGCACGCTAAACGAAAAATTACACAAACGTATGACAGCTAAAAACACCAACAGGTACATCAATGACCTTTCTCAAATCGTAGGTGAGTATAATAACACGAAACTTCGAACCATCAAAATGACACCTAAAAAAGCTGTTAAAAATCCGATATTAGCAAATTAAAACATGTACCGCAAACATAAATTTAAGGTTGGTGATAAAGTTAGAATTTCTTTGACAAAAAAGGTATTTGCAAGAGGATTTACTCCAAACTGGAGCGAAGAAGTATTTGTAGTTGATAAGGTACTTTTAACAGTACCTGTAACGTACGTTTTAAAAGATCTGGCAGGGGAACCGATCGTAGGTAGTTTTTATGAACAAGAACTACAGAAAACTGAGCAGGATGTTTTTGTTATCGAGAAAGTGATTAGAAAAAAAGAAAATAAAAGTTTAGTCAAATGGCGTGGGTATAGCGATAAATTTAACAGTTGGATCCCAACCAAACAAATTATGATATAATGCTATTATAAATTAACTCATACTTTTGTTTGACAGATTTACATTTTACTGGTTTACATAACGATATTAGATACTGCTTACGATCGTCAGAGATCGTTATTAGATTAAAAATTTTAACGAATATGAAATCGAATTTGATATTTTTCTGTCGGCCTGGAATCCTGATGTTTAAGAAAGGTTTGATTAACTGCCAAAACAGTTGTTGTTCGGCAACGGTAAAATTAAATTTCATTATTTTTTTGCAATGTGATACTTGACATTATACCGTTTAGTTGTTGGTCTGTTGTAATTTGATCTGCCAGCAACAGTGACTATTTCACCATCATCATCAGATTCATTGTTATACAAAATGTCATCTTCACTATAACCAATAGATTTGTCTATAAAATCTTTGGAAAATGTGACCTTATCGCTGGTGACTTTGTCGCTAGTATCTTCTTCGTAGAGTTCAGCGAGTCGTTTCATCAAGTCCATTATTATAATATATTTTTATCTAATTTATTATTATAAGATGACTGATGAGATAAAATATCACCAAAAAGTTAATATAGTAAATTACAACGAACTAGCCGAAGCGGTAAGAAAATGTTTGTTGGGTTATAGTGTTGATGTTATTGTAATGCAAGGTGATTCTCATAAAATATTACTAACAGAATCAGAAAAAAATAAAATTAATGAAACTGCAGTAACGACGCTAAAATTTAATCACGATGATATCATAGCATTTGCTCATCATTGCTTGACTAAAACCGAATTACAAAATATTATTGATCATCATATCTAAAACCAATCCTAGCATCGTATTCTCTTGAAAAAAGCTGATTTTGTTACTCCATCGGCTATAAATTTTATTGTTCTGGAATTTATCTTATAATATTTCGCCGCAGCTGTAATCGATTTAAATTCAATCTCCTCATCCGTTTCGAGGTTTTTTGAAATAACAGGTTTTATTGGACATCTAAAATTAATACCACCACCTCGTCCTTTTCTCACATTTTCCTGTTGCGTCACTAGCGCCAGATTTCTCAATCGATTATCAGTTTTTACGTTATTGATGTGATTAATAACAAGACCATTGGGTATAGATCCGTTCAACACCTCGTAAACAAACCTATGACCAAGATAATGAACAAAATCTGTTAGTGTTCCTCTAACAATTACCCTGATATATCCCATATTGTTCATAGTACCAAGAACTTTTTTAGTTTTTCTGTTTCTAATAATACCACAATCGTTAGCCTCGTATAAATCAAAGACCGGATGCGGCTGAAACTCATCTTGTAAGGATAAGTTTTCAATGTTGTCATCAGTGACTTTACCGTTATAATGATATACACGCTGTCCCTCTGGAATATCATCGCAGAACAACGTGTAAATAAAATCTTTTCTAAACATTGCAATCCTCTCGGCATTATCTCCCTTTACACTAATCGTCTAACCCGCTTACGTTAATTTACCAACAGATATTCTAGTTTTGATGTTAATAACCGAACTTAATACATTTCCAGCGTATAAGTTATACTTTGGGTGAACATGATAAATCTCTTGCTCACGTGCGCTTGTCAGATTTACTGTCATTATACTATAGGCGATTTTTTTTATCTTCAATTGATTTTTAGCGCATGCGCAGTGTGAGGTAAAGTTATACTTTGGGTGAACTTGATATGTTTCTTGCTCACATGTGTTTGTTAGATTTGCTGTCATTATATTATAGGAGATTTTTTATCTTCAATTGATTTTTAGCGCATGCGCAGTGTGAAAAAATTATTAATTAGATATTACATTATAATATAATAATGTTAAAATTACGTGATATAGCTAAGAAAAGCCTTATGGGAGAAGGTTTTGATAATAGTTATCAGTTTGATAATCAAATTGTTTTAGTAAATTTTAATGCAACGAATCTTTACCACCTACTACAGACAACTGTAAAACGTGAGCTCGAAAAACACAAAAGTATTAGCTTATTTGTGCAATATCATGTTATATTTTCAAAGTTAGTTATAACGGAAGAATCAACTAACAAGGAAATTGCAGAACCTTATATTATCGCAAAATCAAGACGTGCTTTGCTTGGGACTGATCTGTTATCACTATCTGATGAAATACACCAAGAAATCTGGAAAAAAATAGAGGAATTCGCTCAATTAGGTTCGGGTTGGAAGTTTGAAATGATCAAAGGAATATTGTTTCACACGACGAAATATAATGTATTACGAGGTAGTTCATACGTCGACCTGCCACCAAAAATAAAAAGTAAAAGATGTTGTATAAACATCAAAACGTAGATAATAAATGTTTCCAATGGGCTGTTCTTTCCGCACTATTTCCAGCAGAAAAAAAAAACGCTACTCGTGTTGAAAAATATATCAGTCACGTGTCTAGATTAAATTTTAAAGATATTAACTTTCCTGTGGCAGAAAATCAAATACCAAAATTTTAAAAGCAAAATAATGTTTCAATTAACGTTTCCGGACTAGATGAAAAGGAGGATGTATACCCGAGACATATTTCAGAAAAAGCTTCACAATCGACTATAAATTTACTGTACTACAAAAATCATTACGTTTTGATTAAAAACTTTAACGGACTAGTTGGTAAACAGTACAGTAAAAATAGGAACAAAAAGTTCTTTTGTTACCGCTGCTTGCATGGTTGTACTAACAATGAAACATTACAAAAGCATTTGCAGTACTGTAGTGATGTGCAAAGAATAACAATGCCATCTAAAAAAGATAGTGTGTTACAGTTTGTCCATCATAATCACAAACTAAAAATTCCTTTCGTCATATACGCTGATTTTGAGTGTTTACTTCAACCTGTACTTGGCGTAGAAAATAATCCTAATCAATCGAGTACAAGAAAAGTTCAAAATCATGTTCCGTGTGGAGTAGCGTACAAGGTTGTTTGTTGTACTGATTCTAGATTATCTAAACCAATCAAATTATATCGTGGTAAAAATCCAGCTATCTACCTTCTCAAGCAGTTGATTAATGAAGTTGATAATATTACTTATCATTTGAAAAAAGTAACGCCAATGTTAAAATTAACACCTCAACAAGAATCCGATCACGAGCAAGCAGTAATTTGTCATATTTGTGAAAAAGTTTTTGACGATGTCAAAATAGTACATGACCATTGCCATTTGACTGGACAGTACCGTGGAGCGGCTCATAATCAGTGTAATTTAAAATTTCATGCTCCAGATTTTATGCCGGTTATTCTTCACAATTTTCGAGGTTTTGATAGCCATATTATAGTAGAAGCTTTTGGTGATCCTGATATAAAATCTCGTCTAAAACTCGATAACATCATCAAATGCATCCCAAATAATTTTGAAAAGTACATGTCAGTTACGCTAAGTAAATTGCGTTTTATTGACAGCCTGCAGTTTATGGCAGCCTCGTTAGATGAGTTAGTGAAAGGGTTGTAGTAAATTTGATAACCTAAGAGACTGTTTTTGAGATAAATTTAATCTACTAGCTAAAAAAGGAGTCTTTCCATACGAATACCTCGACGACTGGAGTAAATTTAATGAAATATCTTTACCTGACAAAGACAAATTTTACTCACAACTTAAAAATGAAAATATAACCGATGATGAGTACAGGTATGCACAAGATATCTGGAAAGAGTTTGATTGTGAGACTTTTGGTGATTATTATGATTTATACCTGAAAACTGACGTGTTATTATTAGCAGATGTTTTTGAAAGTTTTCGTGAAGTGAGTTATAATAATTATGGACTAGATCCTTGCTGGTATTATTCTGCCCCTGGGTTGTCATGGGATGCTTTGCTAAGTTTAGTAAGGTAAGGTTAGAATTACTGACTGATGTTGATATGTTCAATTTTATCGAAAAAGTTATCCGAGGTGGTATTAGCGTGATAACAAAAAAATATGCTGAAGCAAACAACAAATACCTGAAACAGTATAACCCTGACCTTCCTTCGAAGTATATAATTTATCTAAATTGTAATAATCTTTACGGTGGTTCGATGGCAGAACCAATGCCTTTTAGCGGATTTCATTGGATCACGGTTGATCGATTTCTATCAGAGACAGAAAAAAGATACCCGATGATGTTTCCTATTTCGTTGAAGTTGATCTTGATTATCCAAATTCGCTACACAAATTACATAATGATTACCCTTTCTGTGCGGAATCGATGGTCATAGATTATAGTTTGTTATCAAAAGAACAACAAGCGTTAGCATCACCAAGGCAACATTCCATGGTCAAGAAACTAGTACCAAATTTACTTGATCAGAAAAATTACGTTTTGCATTACAAAGTTTTAAAACAAGCAGTCGATGCTGGTCTTGTGTTAAGAAAAGTTCATCGTGTACTAAAATTTAATCAGTCGCCGTGGATGAGAGGTTATATTAACTCAAACACTTCAAAAAGGGCTGCAGCAAAAACAGAGTTTGAGAAAAACTTTTTTAAACTGATGAACAATTCCGTTTTTGGTAAGACGATGGAGAATATTAGGAAACGCGTAAATATTGAAATAGTTAATGATGTCAATCGCAGAAACAAACTTGTGTCAGACGATGATTTTGTGAGCATGAAAATATTTAATGAAAATCTTGTTGCGATACAAAGAAGGAAAACAAATCTAAAACTAAACAAGCCGATCTATGTTGGAGCTGCCGTGTTAGATTTATCAAAGTGGCTAATGTACGATTTTCATTATAAGTTTGTTAAAAATCAGTGGCCGGCTAGTAGATTATTGTTTACTGATACTGATTCGCTCGTATATGAAATCGAATGCGAGGACATCTATCACGACATGTACAATAATCGACATCTGTTTGATCTTTCCGATTATCTACGTGACAGTAAATTTCATGACGACACAAATAAAAAGGTTATTGGTAAGTTTAAAGATGAAATGAACTCGAGCGCTATCAAATACTTTATCGGATTACGCAGCAAAATGTATGCCGTATTGCTAGATAATAATAAAATAACGAAAAAAGCAAAAGGTCTGCCTCGTGATTTTGTTAAAAAGTTTATGAAATTTGATGACTACAGGTATGCGCTTGATGTCGGTGTTAGTTTTATGAGAGCTATGGCAATTCGAACTAATCATCATAAACTTGAAACAGATGTTATTATCAAACGTGGATTGTATAATTTTGATGACAAACGCTATTGTGAAAATGGGGTAGATACATTTGCCCTTGGGTATTGTTATGATGATAGATCTATACTCGACATTATCTTTTCCAACTGAAATTTTATCTAAACTTATAAAATAATGTTTGAAAATTTGATAATGACAAATAGCTATAATAGTAACATTAAATATTTAATGATGGACGGTAAACAATTGACAGTTGAATTTAATAATGAAACATCAGGTATATGTTTTAATGGAACATGTGACAAATTAAAACTTTCGCTCATCAGATCTGATAACAGCATGTATTTCAATTATATCGAACAATTGTATCAAAAGTTGCTAGCGGAATTTAAAAACTTTCACAGCCCCATTAGCCAACAAAACTATACTAAACTCACAATTGATCTCGATCGGTCAAAGGTGTATTTTATCAAAAAAAATATCCTCTGAACAAACCAGAAATGAAAAATCTGTTTGAGTCCCGTCGCTGTGTGAGCGGTAAAGTAAAATTTAGTATCTATAGTCGTGATAGTGAAGTATTTTTAATATCAACAGTTGAAAAATTAATCATTGGTAATGAGATATAAAATAATATCATTTTCATTCTAATGCTAGTTTAATTTCCGCCTTGTTAACTGAAACGTTCTAATAGGTGTGGGAGGGGTGGGTGGGCCAAAACCCTCATTTCCCTGTTTTGGAAACCCTCATTTAATTTATACTTGTTTGGAGGGTAAAAAAAATGAAGTGAGCCAAAACCCTCATTTCCCTATACTACTTTATTATTATTATTATTATTATTATTATTATTATTATTATTATTATTATTATTATTATTATTATTATTATTTATTATTGCTCCATTTAAGATGATAGACTTATGTTACTAATCCTGAACTCTGTGTCAATAAATATCAAAACCATCTTCCATCTCTTAAACCCAAATAATTCTGAAACCTTCTAGTAAAATATGTTTCATTAAAATATGTTTTATTCGGGCTATCTTTCTTTTTTTTGTTTGTCTTTGCCTAAGATCTCGCGCATCTGAGGAACTGTACAAGCATCTTCGTTTGCATACTAATATCAATTTATATATCAATTTATAACTCTATTCAGATACACAAAAAACAACAAATAACAGTTTGTCAATTCAATGTAGGTATATAAACATTGTATCTGTTTTATCGTTTGATAGTTGTCAAGGAATACAATATA